>JASAMV010007952.1:0-10375 GCA_030248065.1 Rhynchonema sp. JSB1_4 | reverse complement strand
GGATCAATGGTCTTGGTATATTATGGAAGACGCCTATCGGGGAAACTGCAGCACACCTAAATAACATCGGATGTGATTACAGCTCTAGATCGGATATATTATTATTGCATTCTGTAGCCGCCGAAAGACTGAAAACGTGATCTTGTGACCGAAGGCCGCGTTTATCGAGTGCAGTGAGAGTGCTAAACGTTTATGGGCAAATGTACTGATGGTACCCAAAGTGACCACACGATGTAGGCGATTGCGACACTTGCCTAAATAGATTTATGGAAGTGGACGCTGGGCATGATCCTTCGCATAATCGTCACCGAACGTCAGTGCAAATACATTGAATGCACACTGGACGCAGTAAAAGTGGGCGTGAAAAGTCATTACCATAACAATTTATATTTGTATTATGGCATACATTGCAGCGCGGTGCATGCACGGGGCCGCATGCGAACTGCATGCACGTGCATGCATCCATGCGCCATTGCTTATTCATATCCAATATACACACAAATGAAGAATCAATGCCACACTATGCACACACAAAAAGGCTCTTGCATAAATAGGTGTAATCTGAGAAGGTTCGAAGGTTCACGCCAGTCCAAAAAGCAAATTAGTGGTTTCTGGTGAACCCATCGTCTGCCATTGCTGTGTAAATGCGAACTATATACGAAAGGTTTGATTGGACCAGCGCAAATGCCCTTCATAGCAATGTTAGGCAGTTTTCTTTATAAAAGTCTGAAATCACAATTTATTTTGGCACCCGGCATGAAACTGCGCGTTTGACATCAGATGTCACACGAAGAATGCCCACCTGGTGCGTGAGATTGCTAGGGTTAGAGAAAAAATGATGATGCGTTCCTACATCCAAGTATGCAACACCTGTGAAACGGACAAAAACACGGCATGCAGGCACTACGATGGCTCGTGCTTCACAGGCACGCATCTTCATATTATGGCACTTGGGCCTTTTTTATTTTGCGCGCGCTTGTTGCTTGCTGGCTGACTGGCTGCAGGCGAAAAAAACAACAGATTTTTGAAGCGCGCACGATTATGAACGCAATTATGAAACTGTTATTCATAACTGATGAAGTCAATGGGGCTCCGGAAGGTCTGAGAATTTTCGTAAAAGAAACCTAATGATAAATTGAGTACCATTCGAAAAACGTTCTCTAAATAAGAAAGGTACGGTCCTCATATACAATAAGAAACATGGATAAGAGGGAACATTGTTGCTTCTTTCAGCTGTCATTTCTTGCTCGTTAAGCCAGGAACGCAATTTTAGCTCATGTGACGTGACATGGTTACGGTAGTAGTACTACACTAATTCCAGAACGGAATGAACACAAGTGCCTGCTTCTGGACTAGTGCATCATGACCCTGTAGAAGAATATCATTGTCAACTTGTCGTATAATATTTAGACCGGAAAAGGCCTACAGACAGCAGGATAAAACAGCAGGTCCAGAATCAAATTAACCCCGCCATAACAAATCGGCAGCCTACAAATGAGCACATTCAGGAACACCAAATCACCTATATACAGTAGTTACTGCTACCAAACCGGGATGTCCAGGGGCGCATGTTTATTGATCGTACCCATTAACTACCCATACGACACAATCAATGACCAGGGAATATGCAAACAAAGAGCCAAAGACCGCCTCTGTGCCCGGTAGCAAATTGTCGATTTGCATATTACGAGTTTCATTCGGGCAGATGCTGCTCAATTCAATATCATTATCGGTGGACCAGAACAGCATGGGCATACTATAACATTCAGGCACCCCTAAGTGTGTTGAAACATCAACTGGACAACAGTATGGTGCCCTAGATTTGATTTTCGACCATTGGTACAAAAACGCAAACGCTTTTCACAGACCGCAAAAAGTGCACTGTGGTCTCAGCCTGGCGGTGGAGTGGCGCGTGCACTTTTTTTACAATCGCTGCTACTAATTGTAAATGCCACTGGTGCATGGTGAATGCGGGATTTGGGTCACGCACACAAAAAGGGCCAAATGGTAATTTGCTGCTGCATACAGACAGGAAAGCGGGTTGGTTTTTTCGGATTCGGCAAGTCTTGTGTACGGGTAGCAATGGCAGCCCAGAGAATAATAGGAATAGAAATTCCAGCATGCCGTCGTACAGTTCTGCACCGAAATACAGTCGCTTAGAAATATTCATGAATACAGGACTTCATGAGCAACACGGGCAAACCTTACTCACCGCTTCCAAGACGAAGACGTTTTTTTATTTTTGGTTTCCGTACAGAACGGCGCAACTCGTCCGACCACGCAACAAAAAACGATGTTCTTTTCTTAGCTTCAGTCATACCAGCGAATTAGATAAATGGTTATACTAGCGAATTCCCAAAGCCATAAACCTGCAGCTGGAACCGGTCTTGTTCGGGACCATTAAGTTTTGATGACAGCCTAATAACACGTCGTTGAAACGCGTAAACGCGACACGGTGGCCGGTTTTAAGACAAATTTTTATCGGTGTTCACTTCACGTTAAGATGAAAATTCTTGGAAGCCAGAAAATGTAAAAAGCATACCAATCCATTAAAGATGGGACCCACGAACAGATTAGATGAAAGGCAAACAGTCGCCACGGCAGGATAGCCCGTAATTTCAAAAGGGCAATACCCGTAAACTGAAGTTTAGCTCTTTTTTTGGTCAAATCGTTAAAATAAAGGCCACCCAAATAGTAATGCATACATAGTGTTCAAGGTGGAAAGAAAACAAGAAGTGTGAGAGTTTAGTACCGATAACTATAAAGCAGAATTGTAAAAAATTTAGAGCCTTAGTAGTCCGAATGGAAGAAAAGCACATACAGTAATATCGGAAGTAACGGAAACAATAGATGCGAGCTGACCTTCCAGTGGTGAAGGCGGGTCATTTTGAACGACCAAACAAACGCTCAACAGTATTCCCCTGAGATGTGCGGCAGGCCCTTTAATAGTGATCCTATTCAATTGTGTTTAATATTTTGTGGATAATAATGTTTAGTTGAACAACACTCTGCCTCATCATTTGATCATCAATATATCAAAGATTTGATTTGTTTATGCAGCATTGATCTAAATGCACCTAAGAACGAGGGAAGATGCGGTAAATCTTGCTTTAAACGTTATTTGAGGCGGGTTGGATTGGTTTTGTGGCCATGATGAACAGTTTAAATTGCAGTTGAGGTTATTTAGCGTCTGTAATTGGATTTCTGCCACTCGTGCAGTCGCATGTCTAAATGAAGGTTGAACATTTTATCTTATGGATGCCGATAAAGGCGGTCCCGAAAAAACGCACAGCACGACATGGTTTTTTCGCAACAGTTATGCATGTTCAAGAAATAAACGTCGAAGTATCGTTAAATTACCGACAAAATGTCATGGGTATTGCCGTTGGTCAAGGCCTTCGGAGGAAAATTACCACATCACCAGCTATACATATACCACAATGTGCATGAGTGTCACAATGCGCAGGAGACAGACTGCAAGATCACTTCGGCGTGCCATTTGACAGGAGAAGACACAAAAGCTCACGAACTTGTCTCAGAAATGATTAAACAGCGACGGGTCATGCCACAAAGTTGCCCTGAGCTGTCGGAAGGGACTCATGTACATTTGAATTGATACGCGCGGGAAAATGGTAAAAACCCAATGTCATTTCACTTACGCTTACATGAAGTATTACCGGTAATTTTGCGGAAAAAGTATCCTGTTAAATGAAGTGTGTACAGTTAAGATGAAAGGCTGTTAAAGTTGTTGGGGCCGAGCAGTTGTTCGAGCACAGAGACTGAAGTCTATCTCAAAAAATCAATGGTGTTTCGACAAAAAGGGGCGCAAGGTCGACCAGATAAAAACAACCAACCACAAAGTGCACGCGTGTACAGTGTGATTGATACTGCAGTTGATTCCGTTTCATGTAAAACCTTGTTATCACGTCCGCGGTATGCATGTAAAGTTGGTATAATAGTTTATGATCACCGAATCGGCATTAACTCCCTGTTGTTCAACCTTGCATACGTGGTGAAAAATGTTGCGCAACGTTTATGGTTTTTTATAATTTCATGGGAGAACAGAACAGATGGTATACAGTGAAATGGCTCTGATAGTACCCAACAAAAATAATAATTCTAAAACTCCCAGTAATATTTTGTGATAATCATAGTGTTACTAATCTCCAGGTACACTAATCTTCTTCTGATAACGATCGTGTTGCGTTGTCGGGGATGTAAAAGTTCGCGTTCACCGCGCAAAGCGCGAGCTTTGTTGTAAAGTTTGTAAAAAACGCGCGGCGGGGATCAACGCGCGTACAACATGCGGAACCGCGCAAATCCGTCACAAATACAAAAATAACAGGCACCAAAATGTCTGAGAAACTACATAAATAAAGTTCAAGAATTTGAATTGGCTTTTTCGATGAAATCGCTTTGGGCCTTGTTGGAATTCCACAAAAATGTCGATATTACACAACTTTTGCTGTTGCAGTCCTTGGGCTGAACTGATATTGTCAGCGTTTTTACTACCACACTACTACAGTAATTCCACTCACACCCTTTCAGGGTACAGGGCCGTAATAAATGGTCAAGGTAACACATGGTACGCAGCGCAGAACAGTTTGCACCTACATATCTGTAGTTGCCGTGTGTACGAAGCATTAAAGGATTTCAAACCTGTTACATCATGATACTGAAAGCGATACAAAGCTGCTCACGTGAGATTAAAGTTGTATGAAAGTTTGATTGTGTGCTGTGAGAGTTGTAACCTACTGGAAGGGCACATAAATCCCGGAAGTGCACTAAAATGAAAAACGCATTAAAAATTTTTAATGTCAGGTGTCCCGAACAAAGCAAAGCACCCACCCGGAAAGGATGGTATACATTCATTAATGATTTTACAAACAAATATTATGCAAAAACATACATGCACCTACATTATGTACTTACATACGTATTTTAAATGGACCATGACTCATGTTTTTCGCATTGGTTGAGAAAAACAAAGAAATAATCACGTCGTGACAATGTTTCAGCTCTTGGTCTTGGGTACCGTGAGCGCAATGCGAAAATAATCTTCGAACGGTCACGAAACAACGAAATGATTCAAATAAGAACCAGAATCAAGATTAATGATGTGATAATACCTGGCCCAGGCCGTTCAGGAAATGACATTCTGACAACCCGCATCTCACCTCAGACAGACAGTACCGGATACAGATTGCTGTAAGCCACAGGTGCGAATATTATATCGCATTTATTTTTTCAGGAAATGTAATTCTTGAACACGGTGCCAGTCCGTCTTTAGCGTACTACAGAATGCTTCCGTTGGGTGTTGAGAATTGCGCAATTCGCCGCTGGGTATCTGTAAATTAAGGGTTTATCCATTTTAGCGGTAGGTTTGTGTCAAATAAAGGTGTCAAATAGAGAGCTTATACTGTAGGAAACACATGAACCTGCCTTCAGACTGACGGATTACATAAGAATGGCACTCGTAGAGTTTTGAGAGCAGTTTATTTCAAGCACGAGGAACGACTATGAACCCCGATAAGCCAGGCCCGGAACCTTTGTGTCTCGGCGGGATGGGTCGAAAGCAAATAATTCGTGGGTACTGCGTTTTTATAAAATGGTCCCTGTGCTGGAGCAGGGCCCAGTAACAATGAATGTTGTAGAAACTGAACCTGGCGCGTTCGTTTATGTTCGCGCACTGAGTGGTTTCATTAGTAATAAAATTTCATTCTCTTGCAGGCGCACAAAGCCGCGCAGCAGATTCACTTAATCTGCACAGAGGACATGGTAAATGGGACTGTTGGCAGAATTGCAAAATGGGATGGAATAAACAGGCATCAAATTGAATAGCATGTAAATCGTTCAACCATTCCTGAAAGTCTTTGAAGCATTTTAGACGGATTCAGACAAAGTCGGGTCAATCCCAAATGAACATGAACAAGCACAGAATTATGCAGTGCCAGATAATTGAAATCTGGCATTAGGCAATAGAAGGTTACTTCATCATGACTTGCAAATGCACCATGTTTCAGAGGAATAAAGGGCCGGCCGCGTTTTGTAAAGTGAAAGTAAGTGAACCTCTAAATGAAAATTTAACGACAACAAACACCTGAACCACCACTGAAGCTCGTGGGCTGAGAAGCACTTTATTTGAAAAATAAAGAATAAATAAAAAAGCTTCGCAGAGCTGCAACGTTGACAAGGGTCAAGTTCAGAGAGAGAACATTTTGCGATTAGCTTAATCCTCGTTTCACGTGTAACCTCAGTCTGACTTCATGTACAGTTACACTAATGCACCATGGTAATCCTTCTTTTACTCATCCTAAACAGTCTGGTACCACCAGGTGCTGTATCTTAGCCCATATATAATAGATACTGTAACCAGAGCTGCCAAGGAAAAGTTACAGTAACCTTCTTCAGGTACATATGTAACATAAACCGTGCAATTGTAATTTGCGAATGTCGTGACGTTTGAGGCGGGAAGGTTCGATGCCAATTTAGCGAAGGTGTATTACCTAGCATGAGTCAAAAAATTTCTTTCTAAAAATATACATATAATCCTCCGTGTTGTTATATATTAAAGACGGTGTACCCTTAGTGTCCCTTCGCATTAAAGGTGTACACCCACCACTAATGTGCGTAGCGTGCACTGAACCGTAAGCGTGTTACAACTCACAGTATGTGGCATTAGGAAAACACACATCAGAATGGGGAAACATGGAATTTGATGTTTTTTCAAATCACTTTTTCAGGAGATGCACGAACAGATACGACAAAAATAAAGGCCTGTGTGACACGTGGAAGGAAGTGAAATGAAGGACAAGCTCGGCTCGGCCTGATAAACAAGCAGTGTTTTGTTGTGGTCAGAAAGAGGAAAAATCCCTGGCACAGCTATACCTATACGTCACTGCATTCCAAAACGGGAATGTGTCATTTTTGTCCCATAAATTCTCATGAAGCATGAAAAATTATTTTGAGAGTTCGTGGGAGGGAACACCCGCTTTGTTGTGCCCTCAGACCTGTGGGAGGAAGTTTGCTACAACGACCGCTCAAAAACCTGGATCAAGCTCAAAATCAGATATGAATGAAAAAAATGCAGAAATATGGAACTAAACAATGAATGTAACACTGACATTTCCATAAAATTTGCTTGTTTGTACAGTGCGACAGAATGTTTAGGTCATAATGATTTTGAAAAATAACAAACAGAGTAAAAGTTGTTGGTTCCTTTCAAAATAGACACACTAAAAAATTCAGTACCCAAAAATTGATGCTAGTGGCATTGCCGCACGAACGAAACTCAGTGTTTTGTCCGATTGGGTGGTACAATTTCAAATTCGGTCGGGTGCACTGTTTGAATAAATCTGTAGCTTACGCCTCACAGACTCTCAAAACGTATAGTCCAGCCACGTGCTCATGAGACGACTCTTTTTAAAGCTTGCTTGGCCAGATTCAAAAATGCGCCGGCTACACGGGTTTTCGCATGGGTGGTGTGGGTTCTTGTTGGTGCTTGGGTGTCTGTTTGGGGTGTTGGGGGGTGTTTTTTTCTTTCCTTTTTTGAGGCGGTTTGGTCGTTTTTAATGTTCTGGTTGTGGCTGGACTATACACAATCGCTCATTCACTGAATTTGGGATTTGGACACGCAAATTTTTCGAAAAAAGACTCGGAACGAAACATTTTCAATTTCAAAAAACTTTTCAATATGCTTCATCCTCATGGTGAGCCCAGGGAACTCTTATTTCGAAATGTGCTTGATATCACCACACTTACAAACCTTCTATATACTCACGGAGCATAAGATGTAAGATTTCATAAATATACCGCATGCTATATTTTTATCTAAATATTAGTATTCCATTATTCTCTCGGTGTTGTTGCGTGCGGTCTGTGGTTACAGTGTGACTCATTTTTTATAACACCAAGATTAGTGACGGTAGAATGCACAAAATAGAAACAAGCGAGGCGCTAAATGTAAACCACCACCTGCACATTATTATGAATTGCAAGCAAACATTGAAAATAATATCTGCTACTGCACTATTATTTTTTTCGAAAATTCTTGCAAATATTTGGCAACAAACGCGAACAATATTCCTGTGTGGCCGGGTTCTGGCATGAAAAAGATCATAAAGACCAAGTACCGACTGTACATTGTGGTGCGTTTCAAGGCTAAATTTTCTCTATGCCTCAGGAAACGCTTTATGAATAAGGAAAGTATAAAAACAAAGGAAGGAAAGCGAAATTCAATAAACTTTTTCTCGAATAAAAACAACAAAGCCACAATAACCGCACAAGGAGCCACCTGCGAGTGTCCACCCACAGGCCCTGTACACAGAGAACCAAATAAGAAAGAGGAAAAAAGCTGGGAGCATATTCAGTTACGCAAAATATATGTACGCACACAGTGAAAGGAAAAAAAATAAAACTCGGGTCGGTTTTATGATCCATGCGAAGCGAACCCCCAGGCAGCGCGATACAAAACGAAAGTCATAAAAAAGCAGCGCCGTACAGAAGCCTGGCAAGCACATCGACGCAGATGTTCACTTTGATGAAAAAAAGAAAAAAACGGGTGCAATATTCGAACATACAGTGATGTCAGACGGATGAACGGTTTTATAGCCTGTTTTCTCGGCTAACAGATGGGAATAATTGGGTATAATTTGAATCTGGAGGCTTCAGGACTCAGCGACCAAACAAATGCTGCGCTTAGTAGGGGTAACAAACATTTTTGTTTTTTTGCCTTTTTTCATACTCATCGACAAATCACGACATAAAGAAATTGGCAATATGAACGAACAACAAGCATGGGAAATGAAAGAATCGAACACGAGACAAGTAGAAAAACTACGACACGACGAAAAAAACTAAATGAAATATATTTGATAGAATAGAACTGAGCAAAAACGCAATCCGGTAGGTCTCATACACATAAGATGTTGTACCCTTCGAGAACAGTTTAGGTACCTCAACGAAACAATGGAACATAAACCAAACCAAGAATCATCAGCCAGAACAGAAAAAACGAAATGACATTTTTCCAACGCTGGTCATAGGAACGTGTGCGCAAAGTCGTAAAAGATAACCGAATTTTGGTGCAACACGGTGGAAACGAAAGCTAAATTTTATTGCCGTTTCTAATATCGACCTGCATCACACTTGAGGTGAGAGATTGTCTTTGCAGAGGCAGAAGCATTTCCCACAATTTTGATGTAAAATCCTGTGAGTTGTAAAGACAATAAATCCATAATTCCCAGCGTGTGACCACGACCCATTTGTTGTGAAACTGCGAAATGACCAATAAAATAATATAAATTTCTCCAAAATGTGATTAGTTTCGTCTACATGGGCACACAGAACCACTGCGTACCAAAGATTGCCACTTGCGAGCAATGTTTACCTTATGAGTTAGTCAGCCACCTGGCCTCATAAACACAGTTGGGACACAAATAGACCAGTTCTGGTCACTATGCATACAAAAGGTAAAAAAATCGAGAATAAATATGCATAAATGTCCTTTTTGCTTTATATAAGGTGGTTATCGAACCCAACCCAGCCCAAAGGTGGCGAATCTAATACAGTTACGCAATGGTTCAAGGTTGGCTACTGCGGTTGAGGCATACTAATGGAAGGATACGGTTCCAAAGTGATTCACTGACACAGCAAACTTATCAAGATGAAAGTCATATCCGGAGTCTAAAATTAGAACGAGAATAATGATGAAAATTGGTGATGACTTTTTGCTGGCCAAACAGAGCGCTGGACAAACAAAAAACAATAAACACAAATAACCAACCGTTGCAGCCAAGAAATTCTACTTGCGATACAGTACCCGTCACCAATAGCAAACAATACCAAGCACATCAAACAGAAAAACACCAGATAGAGTACAACAGAAGCAGCAGCAGGGATCCGCTGCGCAAATACACAGGTGCTGACTGTCCTTTTGTGCAAACAATAAAAAGGTGCCAACCCTAAGTTGGCTATTTCACGCCTTATTTACTCTAAAAAGGAGTGACAAACCATTTATATTTCTGTTTGCTTTATACAGAGGGTACCACACGCATTTTGGACGAAAATTTGAAAAAGCATAAGACGAAACTGCACTCAATAACCGTCATTCTAAATTGTACAGCCCCCCAAACCCGCCAATTCATTACCACAGTAATTGGCAGGGGGACGGTTGACCCCTGACCCATCGCGCAAACACCACAATCATCATTCATCAGGCAGGTAAGGCAGGCACTCTTCACTGGACACAGACATTGATTGATCAACGAGACACGTTTATGGGTCCATATCTGATCAGGTGATATCGATTTTGTGAGTGCTTGTATAGCGATAATCAAAATCAGGAAGCCAAATCAGATCATGGGGTTGCGTAAGG
>JASAMV010007951.1:0-28670 GCA_030248065.1 Rhynchonema sp. JSB1_4 | reverse complement strand
ATTAAAAAAATTTTTAAAAAAAAAAATTTTTTTTTTTGAAAATCAGATTTTGCTTTTTTTTTAATAAAAAAAAGTTGCCCAAAAAGGCTGAAATGTCCAAAAATGGCCTTTTTCGAGGCCAAAAATTGGCACTTTTTTCCTGTGGACGGGACAATTTTTCCAAAATCGCGCCTGCGGCGCCCCGTATTGTCCCCAAATCCGTACAGTGATGCGCGGGGCTGGTCTTTTATAGTGATGTGGCACCGATAATGTACTACTGCATGCTACTACACATGTATATACATAGGTCTGGTGCAAAACCGGGCGCGCAAAGTCGATCTGACACGCAAGATTTGGGCTGTAATCGATATTTTGATGGTCGTATGTCAGATATACGGCATTAGATGCATTAAAATACGTTGTACGGCATGCTACAATACATTAGAGTAACATCGTTAGTCAACATCAACCTCAGACTGGTAGAAGACCATAGAATCTGCACAATACTACCGGGTGTCACCACACAAGTTGGGTCGCAGGCGAAAATTTTTCAATTTTTGAAAAGTATGTTGGATCGATTTCATTTGTCCTGAAACGTCGTTTGCAACACTTTTTCTAATAAAAATAATTTTCGTCAAAAAAAATCAAAAAAAAATTTTTTTTTAAAAAAAGCTCGTTAATAAAAAAAATTTTTTTTTCAACCCTGGTCGTCGCCAGCGCATATAAATGCACCTCACGTACGAAACACACGCATACCTGAAGATTTCTTTTCAAATGTTCATTTATGAACTATGCCGACTGAAAAAATTTTGCGGGTGGGATACTGGCGTGAGAATGTGCCGTACCGCTATGACTGTGCTTTTGATTCAAATCTACTTTTGACCAAGAGATGTCCAACACCTGGCATCATTCCGGAACTACTCTCTATTGTGCTGAAATTTGCGAGATTTAACTACACCCTGATCAACCTGTGGACAGCAACGTATGCAGAGGGGCTCGCTCAACTACAGCAACGTCACATTGATTTGGCTTCGTACATTGACCTGAGCACCAGAAACCAAACAAATGTTTCCGGAACATTTCCCGTTACAGGTCAGTTTCGATTTTGACGATATTTCGATGTTAAAATTAGTAATTGTTTCCCTTTGCCTAGGTTGGGCCGAGCCATATGTCGCCATTGGAAGCGCCAAAGTAAACGACCGCCTTTGGCATCAGTCACTGACCTTCTTGTTCTCATTTGGTCCATTCACATGGATGGCGTTTATCGCTCTGTTGGCACTACTGAAGATTGCCGACCACCTCACCAAAACCTACAGCAGCAAACTACAGCCAACGATTGCGATAATGATGGGTTTTTTCGTTATGCTCTTCGTTGGACTGTATCGATCCGGCCTATTGGCCAACTTGCTTCTGACCAGAAACCACTATCGGTTCACCAGCTGCGACGAACTGGCCAAGTTGGTGGCCGATAAGCAGGTTGAGGTCATCATTCCCGGCTACCACAGGGATCGGTTTAGTTTGATCCCGTCATCGAAAGGCGATGAGTTCGATAAGCTGTTGGGAGACAATTGGGTCCCGATCGGTTCAATTGTTGATGGATTCAAGAAATATCGCCGACAGATACAGCGTGGTCGAGCGGTTATGATCGCTGGAGATGTAAACGTTGCCATCTCCACCAGTGGGGTGTGTGGGGTGCGAACCGTTCCATTGCCCGAATTGGGAAAGGGACAATTGTCGTTTTTCATGAGCTCGAATTTGTCGATGTCCGTAAGGGAGAGACTCAATCACGCCATCATTAACACTGACGATGCGGCGCCGTACATCAAAGCCAGGTATACATTACCATGTTCATTGTCGCTTCTCAGATCCAGCTTGAACACGCATAAAGAAACTATACCTGTCTGATCAGTTGAAACGTACAACACTCCGCCTGCAAACAACTGTCTCTTGCAGGTGTCTGCGAATGCTCGAAATGCGGCCAAAGTATTGTCCTGAGATTGACACAACATCTGACAGTGCATCTCTCAGACTCAAAAATGTCTTTGGAGTAGCGCTCGTATTGTTCGCGGGTTCCGTTATTGCCACCATTATTGTCCTTCTTGAGATTGTTTACTTTCATGTGACCGTGTTTTAGATATTCTGTACGCATATCGAACTACATACAGTACATTTCATTCTGCATTTACCGCTTTCATAAAGCAATTACTGCAGAGCATTTGCATCTTCGATTGACAACGCTATTGATCAATAATCTTATGTGCAAAAGCTCACCGGCAGCATAGCAGTCCCGTCCCTGCAATGTCGGTTGTGAATTTCACTGCTCAATGTTGTTTCACAACTGAGATATGACGCACCGACGTTAATTTTTCAGCATTCTTAATTTTTGAACTTTCTAAAAAATGCCAACCGAAAAAATTAGAAGTGAAAAAAAGCCGTAAATTTACTGAAAACTGACGTGTTAAACTTGTTGAGCGTTCGTAAATGTGATGTGGCTTCGATCACCCATCAAAAAATGACAGCCCAGATTTCATTGTTGTGAACTTAGACATCCAAATTTCAGTTTTCTGAACTTTACTTTGCTGTTCGTGACACCCGCACTCTTAACCCGTTTTGTGGCTGCGAATAATTTTCTCCCTGTCAAGTACAGGAACATAATGATGTGGGTGTAAAAAACGTGTAATACCAGTGGGCATAAACACACAAAAAAGGAATGGGCATTAAAATGAGCATAATCTTTCCAAAACCAAAATCAACAACAACTATGTACAATCATTTTCACTCGATCTCGTTGTGAACGGCACTTGCATTATTTATTTTAGCTCACAAATAAACGTGATTGAAACGCGCGTAACTTGTGCAAACAAAGACTGTGTCGCTCAATGGAGCACTAGAAAATCGGTTTCAGAACACAATCCACAATTTGTTCAAGTAGTAGTGGCAACCCACACAAAGTCAAGTACGTATAACCGAATTTTTTCTATTTCAAAACATCTCAACGGAACCTTAAATTACTGTACACACCTCTCACTCAAACTACATGACGACCGACAACCAGCCCAGTTTATTGCAAAATGGCGACCATCTAGCAACTCAAATCGTGGACACCGTACTTCGGCGGGCATTCGAACCGATTCGGAACGTGAGATTGATCGAGCTAGACGTGCGACGCGCTGACGTTGTGGAAGTGAAGGACAGCGCCGTAAATTTGTTGTTAGTGAACTACATATGTATGTGTACAGGTCTTTGAGTTTCTGGGCTTGTTGTTTGGATCGCAGTTTTTCGTGGTATGATTAGTGTAGTTAGTTACACACTGCTAACAATTTGCAAATATGGGCGCCGTTGTGGGGCAAAATTGGCCTTTATTCGCTTAAAAAGGTCGAAATTCGCTTTTCTTGCGCAAAAAACACTATTCCCAACCCTTTTAGGCACTTTTAGAAGATAAATGAGGGTCAGATTTTCAGAAACCCCATAGGAAATTATTGAATTTTTGGGGCCACCGCCCTGGCATAAGAAATGTTTCATTTTTGGTGGAATGTTTGAGTAAATTTGCCCAAATTTGGGCTGAGTGTGGAAAATTTTCGACTTCCAACGACTCCACTGATTTCAGATCAACTTCGGCCACCGCGGTCGTAATTCTTCCAGCAGCAATACTCTTCATGTCAGCTCTGGTCACCGTTTGGTGTATGTGTCTGCCCAAGTATCCTGTGACGTCACCACAGACAATAGCACAACGAAATTATGCAGATCCGTGATTGCTTGGATTTCACTTTTTTCTGGCTGTGTCAAATCAGAGTAAGTGATGCGCATTGCTTAACGAGCTCAAAGCAAGCAACGATACTGTGCACGTGTATTGATTTTTGACTTAGCCTGATCTTTGCTTGAACTGCTGCATTGTATGACCTTTTTTGTTGTGCCCCTATTATTTAAAGAGCACGTTGGCCAGCTATTTGATGCGGTCTACCTTACAATTTCAAGTCTGGACTTGCACACACCCACGCTGTTTGTGCTCCTGTGCGTGGCTAACGCGATTCCAAAATTCGTTAAATAAGCTATGCTAACATGCTTCGGGTTGAGCTGGTACATGTAGAAGTTCACAATGCTGAGTAAATTTCCGAAAGTTGCGGTTATTTTGATCACCCTAGTGGCGTTAGACCAAGCTGAAAACTACGATGGAAACGAATATGAGGAGTACGATGAGGTCAGTAAACAACCAAACGAAGCAAGACAGATGTTTTGCAATGAGAAACAGAACAAAATGCTGCCGAACTGCGCTATGCTAGTGTGGACTGTGGACAACCTTGGGGAATGCAAATCAAAGTGCGGTGAAACAAAAGGATGCGTGTAAGTTACTCATGCCGGCTAATTTGTCATTAGGAACGGAGGTGGTCGCTACTGTCACGCCTCGAGCGATTGTTGATGTTTGCCCTTTTCGTATCTGAAGCGAAATAAAAGTGATAATAGTACTACTATTAGTTGTTGGATTACGATGAAGAAAGAGGATTTGTGTTGTTGAAAAATCAGCCACAATCGTGTTGGGGTTGTTTCGACAAAGCCCACAGAGCGACCGATGGCATTTGAAAGACAGTCCAACAGTTGTATTAGTTCGTGGTCCATGCGCTATCCACCAGTTGGACACCGGAACCAACCACATCCTATTCCGTCACACAGAACTCATGTTTCAGACCGCTAATGCAAGTCTTATCTCAGATCAGGATTGATAACACATAATATGACAGATACAAACAACGAAACGAAAAACCATAGAATATTCAGATCTCATTTGAAAACTTGCTTAGTCTCTGTGCTGCAGCGCTGGCACATTCTACAAGAATGACGCGCGCGACAACTGCGTGCTGTGCGGAATGAAGGAACGACAAATCAGCGGACTCGCACTCGTGCAGGAACCCGGAGCGTGTTATTTCGATTCGAAAAACTGTGAGCTGACAACATCGACAACGACAACGACAACGACCACCAGACGACAGACGACGACAACGCCACAATTGGATGAGCCGCTCGTCAGTCGTGAGTTCTTCAATATTAAATTGCTTCTTTTTTAACTTTCTTTCAGTGCCTTCTATTCTGCCAGTTTTTTTTAACACGGATTGCGATTTTTGTCAGATAATAATTTTCTTATCGTGACGTCATGTCGTGTTGGCGGATGATCCTGGATAAAAACCACCGGTCACTGCTTTATTTCAGCCTTGGTCTGCAGGCAACGTCGCCACGAGATCTACATACCTAGCCTGCCACCAGCTCCTTGAGGCCGAACAGTTCTGTGATCCGACGTGTGACGCCATCTCACGCAAACCAATCGGCTATCGAATTCACAGACGCATCTACATTGAACGCTGTCCGATGAAGAACTGTCCGGAGCCGGGATTCGGACGATGTGTCTGCTATCCAGGTGCACTTGGCCAATTGGTCTTGTCTTGTTTGGGTGGGCTGTCGTTCCTGAGATCACAAACTTGGAACTGGTCAAATTTGTCAGCATAAAATACCATTGTTCCCCGTACTTCGACTTTCATTCATAGCGTGACTAGAAACCCACTAGACAATCGAAAATACATGTCTAACTGCAACAGCAGCTTTTCGCAAGTGTTTGTGCCCAAATTCTGTCACTGACCTTCAGCCTTCCATAATCACAATTGAACTTTTGTTTCAGGCAAAATTCGAATTAACGGAAAATGCCTCAAGCCCAGCCATTGCAAATGTCGCGGAATTGGAGAAATGTGCGCGTGATCAAACACTTTCTGCTTCATTATTAAATCCGAATTGGGCGGGTTGGCTTGGTATTTAATTCAGTTCTTCTTACAATTTCAATTCTGGATTTTCACGCACCCACGCTTGTGGTGCGCTGCATGTTGATAAAGGTCAAAATTCGATAAAAGTACGCAACGCTTCGGTTTGAACTAGGCATATACACACACTTGTACAAGTTCGTGCATGATGCAGAGTACATTTCAAAAATTTGCGGTGATTTTGCTTTTCCTGTTGGCGTTGAGTAAAACAGAAAACTATAACGGATATGATTATGAGGAATACGAGGAGGTCAATGAGCAACAGAAGGATGCAAGTCAGACAACCTCGACAGCAACAACGACAAGAACAAGAAGAATGACGAGAATAACAAGAAGAAGGACAACAGCCAGCCCACCACTGGATGAACCACTAGCCAGCCGTGAGTTTACCATATTCCTCTTATTATGCCACTTTTAACTGCCGTCAATTTACAATTTTGGAGTCGTGACGTCAAGTAATGTTGCTCTATGATCCGGCGTGCAAACCACTGACGCGCTCTCTGATTTGTTAGCACTGGTCTGCATACGACGACGTCGCGGTGAGCTCTATCTCGCCTGCCACCAACTCTTTCATGGAAAATTCTTCTGCGACCCGACGTGCGACGCTGTCTCGCTCACCGCAGACGGCTATCAGATTAACCCAAACATCTACATTGAACGCTGTCCGATGAAGAACTGCGCTGAGCCGGGATTTGGACGGTGTGTGTGCTATCCAGGTATACGCACTGGGGCAAATGTGGACACGTCCTTTCTGGGAAATTTTGAGTCGGCTATCGTTATTGAGATGACAAACTTGGAACTGGGTCAAATTTGTTGGAAACCTTAACGTCTTTGGTGCATGCGCGCAGCACAACGTAGTACCATTGTTCTCACGTACTTCGTCTCTAATTCATGGCAAGACTAGAAAGCTCAATAATCAAACGCATATCTATGTAACTGCAACACAGGCTTGTTCGCAAGTGTTTTTTGCCCAACTTCTGTCACTGACATTCAGCGTCCCTTCATCATGATTAACAGGCAAAATTCGAATTAACGGAAAATGCCTCAGCCCCAGACAGTGCAAGTGCAAAGGAATTGGAGAATTGTGCGCGTGATCAACCGCTTTCTGTTTCATTGCTAAACCCGGTTCGACTGTACATAGTTGGTCATACGTTTTGCTTTCTGCCGAAGAACACGGAATTTGACATTGAATGCAATTACGATAATGTCGTCACAAACCGTTCTCAACTCTGTGCAGCGAATGGCGATGCGTGAAACGTGTGTCTGTTTCTGCTTTTTCTCACAACCCTAGGACAAGTTGTCTTCGTCGAGCCTAGTTTGAATCGCAACATGAAAAAAAAACAACCAAAATGGTCTGGGAACAAGTTTTAAAAATAATGAATGGTTTTATTCACTGGCCCCGACAACTACACATGTACATCACTTAAAATGATTGCTGCATCAAATTGACTTATTTTCATTTTCCTGATCAGAACTGGAGCACGTTGTTAACTGTACTTAACGTTGACATTAAGGTGGAGTTATACTCGGATACAAAGGGCTTTGGAGACAGCAATATAGACAATAAAGATGAATTGTCCTCACGAGCGAGTAATACTTTGTCCATAACCAAGTATAACTCACTTTGAGGACATCCTTTGAAGACACTGCTTTGAAGACAATTTGTCCCCAAAGCAAGAGTTCAACGAGCTGAACTTTTGGCTTGTAGACAAACAACATAACAGCAAATATCTCACGTTACACGCAACTTAGCGATTCAGTACTTGCCCAGTGGACTCACAGCACACTTCAGAAACTTCAAAAACGTTGATGCACGACACCAGCCACACATCGGACCAGCCCTAAGTCAACGATTGCCTAGGGAAGAAAAATGGGTACTGCCCCAGTGTAGTGCTGGTCAGGGTGTTGACGATAGATAGATTGGGACCCGAAATGTGTTGACTGGCGATAGATAGATGACCCAAGTCCGAAAATAAAGGGGGTCGACCGCAAACTTGTTGACGATAGATAGATGGTGGGGGGTCGCCAAAAATCAAGGTAGTAGTACAGTGCATGACGTAGGTAATAATGTATAAATATCACAGGTCGCAATCGGGCGGGGTTTGGCCGGCCCCGGCCCCGGCCCGAGCCCCCAAATCTCCGGCCCCGGCCCGGCCCGACCTCCGGGCCGGGGTGCTGCGGCCCGGCCCGGCCCCGAACCCCCAAATCTCCCGGCCCGGCCCGAATTTTAGGCTCAGATTCTAACCCAATTTTTGTCATAATGTTTTGCGATTTTTTAGCCTGTTTTTTTGCTAGAAAATTTATTTGTTTTGCCAATGAAAAAGTCGTCAGATAGACAATACCAATGGTGTAGCAGGGTGGGGGGTGGGGTTCCCTTTATGTACAGTAGGTTAGGTAGATGACGCTCCATCTTGGTACATAACAGTAGGTGTGTATAGATGTACTAAATCCGCGCGTAGCGCGCGATTTTGCCTGTTGGGGGGGGTAAAAAATACCGATTTTGAGCCAGTTTGGGTAAAAAATGTCCGTTTTGGGGTCGATTGTTGTTGACGATAGATAGATTATGCTCATTTTAATGCCCATTCCTTTTTTGTGTGTTTATGCCCACTGGTATTACACGTTTTTTACACCCACATCATTATGTTCCTGTACTTGACAGGGAGAAAATTATTCGCAGCCACAAAACGGGTTAAGAGTGCGGGTGTCACGAACAGCAAAGTAAAGTTCAGAAAACTGAAATTTGGATGTCTAAGTTCACAACAATGAAATCTGGGCTGTCATTTTTTGATGGGTGATCGAAGCCACATCACATTTACGAACGCTCAACAAGTTTAACACGTCAGTTTTCAGTAAATTTACGGCTTTTTTTCACTTCTAATTTTTTCGGTTGGCATTTTTTAGAAAGTTCAAAAATTAAGAATGCTGAAAAATTAACGTCGGTGCGTCATATCTCAGTTGTGAAACAACATTGAGCAGTGAAATTCACAACCGACATTGCAGGGACGGGACTGCTATGCTGCCGGTGAGCTTTTGCACATAAGATTATTGATCAATAGCGTTGTCAATCGAAGATGCAAATGCTCTGCAGTAATTGCTTTATGAAAGCGGTAAATGCAGAATGAAATGTACTGTATGTAGTTCGATATGCGTACAGAATATCTAAAACACGGTCACATGAAAGTAAACAATCTCAAGAAGGACAATAATGGTGGCAATAACGGAACCCGCGAACAATACGAGCGCTACTCCAAAGACATTTTTGAGTCTGAGAGATGCACTGTCAGATGTTGTGTCAATCTCAGGACAATACTTTGGCCGCATTTCGAGCATTCGCAGACACCTGCAAGAGACAGTTGTTTGCAGGCGGAGTGTTGTACGTTTCAACTGATCAGACAGGTATAGTTTCTTTATGCGTGTTCAAGCTGGATCTGAGAAGCGACAATGAACATGGTAATGTATACCTGGCTTTGATGTACGGCGCCGCATCGTCAGTGTTAATGATGGCGTGATTGAGTCTCTCCCTTACGGACATCGACAAATTCGAGCTCATGAAAAACGACAATTGTCCCTTTCCCAGTTCGGGCAATGGAACGGTTCGCACGCCACACACCCCACTGGTGGAGATGGCAACATTTACATCCCCAGCGATCATAACCGCTCGACCACGCTGCATCTGTCGGCGATATTTCTTGAATCCATCAACAATTGAACCGATCGGGACCCAATTGTCGCCCAATAGCTTATCGAACTCATCGCCTTTCGACGACGGGACCAGACTAAACCAATCCCTGTGGTAGCCGGGAATGATGACCTCAACCTGCTTATCGGCCACCAACTTGGCCAGTTCGGCGCAGCTGGTGAACTGATAGTAGTTTCTGGTCAGAAGCAGGTTGGCCAATAGGCCGGATCGATACAGTCCAACGAAGAGCATAACGAAGAAACCCATCATTATAGCAATCGTTGGCTGTAGTTTGCTGCTGTAGGTTTTAGTGAGGTGGTCGACAATCTTCAGTAGTGCCAACAGAGCGATAAACGCCATCCAGGTGAATGGACCAAATGAGAACAAGAAGGTCAGTGACTGATGCCAAAGGCGGTCGTTTACTTTGGCGCTTCCAATGGCGACATATGGCTCGGCCCAACCTAGGCAAAGGGAAACAATTACTAATTTTAACATCGAAATATCGTCAAAATCGAAACTGACCTGTAACGGGAAATGTTCCGGAAACATTTGTTTGGTTTCTGGTGCTCAGGTCAATGTACGAAGCCAAATCAATGTGACGTTGCTGTAGTTGAGCGAGCCCATCTGCATACGTCGCTGTCCGCAGGTCGATCAGGGTGTAGTTAAATCTCGCAAATTTCAGCACAATAGAGAGTAGTTCCGGAATGATGCCAGGTGTTGGACATCTCTTGGTCAAAAGTAGATTTGAATCAAAAGCACAGTCATAGCGGTACGGCACATTCTCACGCCAGTATCCCACCCGCAAAATTTTTTCAGTCGGCATAGTTCATAAATGAACATTTGAAAAAAAATCTTCAGGTATGCGTGTGTTTCGTGCGTGAGTTGCACTTATATGCGTTGGCGACGACCAGGGTTGAAAAAAAAATTTGTTATTAACGCGCTTTTTTTAAAAAAAAATTTTTATTTTTTGATTTTTTTTGACGAAAATTATTTTTATTAGAAAAAGTGTTGCAAACGACGTTTCAGGACAAATGAAATCGATCCAACATATTTTTCAAAAATTGAAAAATTTTCGCCTGCGACCCAACTTGTGTGGTGACACCCGGTAGTATTGTGCAGATTCTATGGTCTTCTACCAGTCTGAGGTTGATGTTGACTAACGATGTTACTCTAATGTATTGTAGCATGCCGTACAACGTATTTTAATGCATCTAATGCCGTATATCTGACATACGACCATCAAAATATCGATTACAGCCCAAATCTTGCGTGTCAGATCGACTTTGCGCGCCCGGTTTTGCACCAGACCTATGTATATACATGTGTAGTAGCATGCAGTAGTACATTATCGGTGCCACATCACTATAAAAGACCAGCCCCGCGCATCACTGTACGGATTTGGGGACAATACGGGGCGCCGCAGGCGCGATTTTGGAAAAATTGTCCCGTCCACAGGAAAAAAGTGCCAATTTTTGGCCTCGAAAAAGGCCATTTTTGGACATTTCAGCCTTTTTGGGCAACTTTTTTTTATTAAAAAAAAAGCAAAATCTGAGTTTCAAAAAAAAAATTTTTTTTTTTAAAAATTTTTTTAATTAACCACTTTTTTTTGAAACAACCCTGGCGACGACATTATAATTTTGTGTAACTGTTCAGGTTTTCTGTCCTGCACTTCATAGTTAGACAACTCCAATGGAGTCTGCCAGAATTACTCTATGCAAACATGCTATATATTGCAGGCAATACCAGACCGCTTTTGGCTGGAATGTTTGCCTTTAATCGTGGAATTGGATGGCAAACACTGTGCTGGATACTGCGCTGATCTCGTCATGCGATATCACGTTTCATAATTCATCAATTCCGTCCTGATCTCAAAACAGACAAAGCAACCGTCACCATAAGTCGAGCCCCAGTTGAAATTGTAATGGAACACTCCAAATACTTATCAAACATCTTAACAATGTACATAAACCGGTCGCAGCCAAATTGGTATCACCACAGCACAAACGAGGGCAAAAAAACGTGCTGGCAAACAGAAAAATAGGCTGTCCCTTTCAAAAATAATTCCACATATCTCTTGACCTTAATTAGCTTTCGCCGATGATCATATTATCCTAATTTAGAACGGCTGAAACCAGTGTTTGCGTACCAAAATTGACGGGCGCGAAAATTACGCAACAGCACAAAGTTGGAAAATTTAGTGGGCAACAACATTAGACATCGCAAAATTAAACGGAATATCCTAAGAAAGCCAAAGGAGTATTGAAATTCGAGTGAAAAATTTCAAGAACGAGCATCGCCCCGGCAGCCGTACAACCAACAAACAATACGAGTGCCACTCCAAAGATATTTCCAGGCCCCAGAGCTGCAAGTTGAGATGTGTGCGCCTCTGGACAATACTTTGGGCGTTTGTCGAGCATGCGCAGATATCTGCAAAGGACTCAGACGGCTGCACAATTCTAATGAAATGATTTGCGTGATTGAAAACAACACGCACCTGCGCCTGATCTGCGCTGCGCCATCTTGGCTGACAAGTATAGCGTGATTGATTCTGCGCTGCACGGAACTCGACAGACTCGAGCTCATGAACATCGACAGTTTGGCCTTTCCCAGTTCGGGCAACGGAACCAATCGAATTCCACACACGCCACTAGTTGCGAGCGCCACATTCGCGCCTCCGGCAAGCATGACAGCCTTGCCACTCTGTATTTTGTCCAAATGAGTGTGGAATCCTTCGTGCGTTTGTTGAACTGGGATCCAATTTTCCCCTTCTTCCAATAGTTTATCGAGTTCTTTGGACTCGGGCGTTGATATGACAGACAGCGCATCCTTGTGAAACTTGGTGGCGACAATTTTAACCCCTTTGTCGGCGACCAGCTTGACCAGTTCGTTGTAATTTGTAAACTGGTGTGAAGTTTTGGTCAGCAGAAGATTTGCCAAGAGGCCCGATCGATACAGACCAACAAAGAGCATGACAAAGAAGCCAATGAGTAATGCTATCGCCGGCTGTATGTTACGACTATACTTCATTGTCAAGCGATCTGTGAGTTTCAGAATGCCCAACAGAGTGATGAATGTTATCCAGGTCCATCGATTGTACGCGAAAAGGAACGTTTGCGCCTGGTACACCAGATCGTGGTTGGCAGACGCACTTCCAATGGCCACGTAAGATGCGCTCCACGCTGAACAAAATGTACCGTATGTGGTGTGCCTGAGCGGCGGATCAGCTACTGTTTAAGAAATTCTACGCCCATGTCGCAGAGGCAGAATAATGTTCCCTTCCGTCCTACAAATGAGAGGAAGACGAGAAAAGCCAAAGAGCATGCAGATGTAGGTCAAGTCTCAAAAAAGTTCATCACCCTTTCAAAAAAACAAGGCCAAATGTAGGAATCGTCAGAGTTTTCGTTCTTCAGTTGTTAAAACACGAGCAAAGCAATGCACACCTGCAATAGAAGATGTTGCCGTTACATTAGTCCTGTTCGCGGTGCTTAAGTCGACGTACGCAGCCAGATCAATGTCGTTTTGCTGCAGGTGAGACAATATTTCAGTAAAGAAATACATGCGGAGGTCAACCAATGTGAAATTCAGTCCAGCCAGCTTAATCACAATTGACAGCACTTCAGAAATGAAGCCTGGCGAAGGGCATTGTCTGGTGACCAGCAGGTTGGATTCAAATCCGCAATGGTAACGAGATGGCACGTTCTCACGCGGATATCCCACGCGTAAATTTGGATATTCCAAGTTCATGGCGAGCTGAATATAAATGTTTCTCGTGTGTGCCATGTGCCATTCTCGTGCGCGTCGCTGTTTCCAGTTAATGCGAGATGATTGAAAGTGAATATTGTATTTCAAACATTGTGCTCGTGTGTTTACTTTTAATCGAATTAAGTCCGACAAACGACATATACTCTGACAATTCTTTTGGGAGAAACTTTTCAAACGCGTTGCCTGATCCGTAAAGCACATGATGCGTGGACTGGCTATAGCGGTCACCAGGGTTGGGTTAAAAAAAAGTAAAAAATTTTTTATAAAAAAAATTTAAAAAAAAAGTTCGCCACTTTTCGGTTTTTAAAAATTAGAAAAGTAAGTTCACTTTTTTATTATTTCACAACTTTTTTTATTATTTTCCCCCTTTTTATGGTGAAAATGCATGTTTTTATGCATGTTTCTGCTTGTTTTTCTCAAAAAATCGCCTGCGGCGCTTGTATTTCGCATCTGTACAATGTCATTACAACGTTAGACAGTCCGTGGCTCTACTAAACAACCTGAGCAGCCGTCATTATGTGCGCATTCAGTTATTCTAGGAAGTCAAATCTGCTTGAAGTCCAAAATTATCGTTCCGACACCGCGGGTTATGCAGCTGTTTTCATGTAACTTTGCTTAAAAAATGTGCCAATCATTTACCTTTCCCGTGACATCACTTTCCCTTCACTTTTTATACTACAATCTACAGATGTTGGTACATATGGTGGACAGGCTATCCCCAACGCGCATTGTCACGTTATCTGGCTCATTGTAAAAAATATAACCTCGCTACTGCCCGTTTGTGAACACAACTGGTCGGTGTGAACTATTCCTATATTCTCAAGTGCAATCAAATATACTTACAAAAATTTTCGACAATTTTTCACGTTGAGAACCGAAATTTTTGTGGTCCGGAATAAAAAAAAGTAAATCTTAAAAAAAAAATTTTTAAAAATTCAAAAAAGTTAAAAAAAAGTTCGATAATAAAAAAATTTTTTAATCCAACCCTGGCGGTCACGTGACTTCTGTAGCCAGTGCACGCATAATGCGCTTTACGGATCAGGCAGCGGGGTTGAAAAGTTTCTCCCAAAAGAATTGCCAGAGTATACATTAAAGTGCACAGGTACATAGCAGGCAGATTAAGCAGTGTTTCGCCTGATCCGCTCTGGGATCATTTCCCAACGTAGGGGAGCTACTTCACCGTATGTGGCCGGAACAACCCAGCCCTCCAGCCCTGAACGGGTCGGTAAATGGGGATGAGTTTGCTGCCGAGTAAGGGCACTTTCCGGCAGAGTGCCGGATTCACGTCCAGTGTGGCACTTTAGTCCACGAAAATATCGTACTTTTTTACGCGACATACAACCACATAATAGCAAATGCTTGCAAAAACCTATTGCCTTGTGAACCTGGTTGGTTGTTATAATTATGAAACACGAATACAATTAAGAATATGAAAGTTCAGCGAAAACTTTGGTGGATACACAGGTACCGTGTCCATTCCCCTGGACGTTCCACTTAACCATACACTGAACTCTCCACTCAACTATCCACACAACCGTTCCGTGAATTCTGCCCTGTGTCGTCATAAAAACATTGATTCATGTACATATATCACCGAGCATCGCATACGCAGGGGATTCCAATTTACGGAATGCTTCTACGGCTATCCAACTATACCTACGCAATTTATCCCCTCGTGACGCACGTTGAACTCAATTACTGAAGTTCCCCATGGGCATTCACGAACGCGTTTGATAATTTGGTGTGGATGTCCATCGGCATAATGTTGATGTCGCATAAGAAAAACAACTGGCAGGTTCCAATGGCTTGCACGAGAAAGTGCTCAGGTCGAATCACAGCGGATTCCAACGCATCAGGGTTAGTGATGTTAATACGCCATTCGTCCTACTCAGGCTCATTATTGTCGGTGTGGCTGTACCTTGATAATCGTATTTGGGGCTGTGTTCGTCACCAAAATTAGATAAACGACCGAACATGAGCATAAAGCATTTTTGTCATCAAATAGACGAAATACTGCTGGTAGAGGCAATAATGATATGTGACAGCACAATCACGCGATGATGAATATCCGTGTTGTCGAGATGGAAACCGACCTGTACACGAATACCTACCAAATCTATTGATCGTAGGCCAGCACTACGTGGAAATGCGATGCATTTGACGCGATAAATGCACAATGAAAGTTAATGAAAGTTACGTCCTTTCAATAGGATGGCTGGCGATAGCTGATCGCATCAATGACTGTTCGTTTTCTTCAAACCTTCGGAAAACACGTAAATGCAAAGATCCTGGCATATCGAGTGTCTTCTGGAGTTACGTGCTGGAAGAACTGAACCAGTCATATCAACTGATCGATGTGACCGACAAACCTGACCAAGAAATGATTTTGAACGGGACACTGGACACCACACTGTATCCTTGGTCAGCTCACTTACTGTTTGTTTGTCAATGTTGCAGACCGTAGCTATTGGTGTCTCTGTTGATCTGTGTGGGAGTTAGAGTGAACTTTGTAAAAGCGATGCTTCTGCACTCTTTATCGGCGCGTTCGTACGTTTCAGGTACATCACCAAGCACAGAACACAACTTGGATTCCAATTTACGGAATGTTTCATGGGCTATCCAACAACGTACGCTATTTATCCCCTAATGACGCATGTGGAGCTCAACTACTGGAGTTCCCTAGTGGCATTCACCAAAGAGTTCGATAGCTTCGTGTGGATGTTCATTGCCATCATGTTGTTGTTGCACAAGATCAACAAATGGGCAGGTGTTGCCTTGCTCAGTTCGGTGAGTGGTGCCTCATAGTACGTCAACTGAGACTGGAAAATTGTGACAAAAATCTCGGAGTGTCAGATTTCGCAATCAATCCGTGTCGACGTTTTCATGCGAGGCGTGGTTCGTGGCATAGTCGGCGTCCTTCTGAGTTTGTACTCCAGTTTTCTGCTCGTCAACTTGCTTGTGCCGCACGAAAAGCACCCGTTCAGCAATTTCGATGAAATGATTGACGCACTGACGGCAGGAAATATTCGATGGGTAACACCGAAGAATGGTTTCCACGAAGAAGTGCTCAGATCAAATCACAGCACATTCCAACGCATCAGGGTTGGTAATGGTCCCCACTTTAGTTCCTTGTCGGGGAGTGGGCAAATTTCAATAAGAGCAAAGGTTTATCTTTCAGAATGCTCTGGAGAACAATCCGCCTGTTGTATATAATTTCGGCACGACGCAGCCAAACGTGTCGCGCTCGTTTGTGTTCGAAGCATACTCTGGTAAATTGGACTATTGCGAGAACACCCATCGTGTGATCCCAATACCCGAACTGGGTGCCGTACCTGCCGGGTTTGCGTTTTCACCACAAACTCCACGCCGGATCTTGGACCGTGTTTCGGAGGCAGTTCGACGCCGACAAAGCACTTTCGCGATTGTTCAGTGAGGAGGGATTTTTATTTTGCTTTTTCTTGAATCTAAATCATGTATTAGTTAAGTAAAGTAAACGTCTTTCAGTGGACCAAGTGCCCCGGTACTCTTGCAGGTAGTGATCCCGGCATTCTAGCCGGGAAAAGTCCTTCACCGGATCAGTACGTACAGTACCGCCAATGCTATGTACGTACATAGACCTGTGTATGCCGGTGACCTGCCGGTCGCCTCATGCGAGATTTGCGCGCGTTAAGTACCAGACCAGCAGCAACCCAGTGACCGGAGCTGGCCTCATGCGAAAATCAGCAAATCGATCGATAATTGCGCGCGCGCGTGTGCTTTTGTGCGCGCTGGTGCAGTTTTGGCTGGTTGTGTGCATCGAAATAAAATGAATAGCTTGTTATCAGCCATATAATGTTGGATTTATGTGTTCAGATGAGCATGGACAAAATATTGGAAGACATACATTTTCACCCGCAAACAGAGTGTGCAAATATTATCAGAATCATCAATGCAAGTACCATTGGATCATCAATGCAAGTACCAACTTTATCAAAAAGACAGCTTTTTATTTTAATTCGATGCACAAAACCAGCCAAAACTGCACCAGCGCACACAAAAGCACACACACGCGCGCAAATATCGATCGATTTTCTGATTTTCGCATGAGGCCAGCTCCGGTCACTGGGTTGCTGCTGGTCTGGTACTTAACGCGCGCAACACTCGCATGAGGCGACCGGCGCTCTGGCCTCATGCGAAAATGTCAATGTACGTACATAGCATTGGCGGTACTGTAGGTGTGAGCTTTTTTGCGCACGCGATACAATTTGCACTCCAAACTGTTGCAAATGAACGGATCTGACATTCAGAGCACGCTTCCCAACATACTGTCAAGAGAACAACAAGGGGCGACTGCTCGCGATCAGCATGGCTGATCTGTTTATTCCGATGCTTCTCTTGATTGTCGGCGTGGCGGGCGTTGGTGGACTGTCGATGTTGACATTCGAGTGCATCACGGCGAGGTTACGTGACCGTTCCGTTGCTCCACGTTCAGTGCACCCAGGACATCACATGAACGACGATTTGGACGGAAATGTGAACCAGATGTTTTTCGTTGAGCTGTCAGCGCCAGTGAAAGTGTAGACAAACGTGTATTTTCGTCTTATTTATAACGGATTTTTATATTTACGGGTTACTTAAATCTGCAGCCTAATAAAATTTTATGTTGTTTTCATTTATGAGCACCGCATCCCGCATGAATGTTGTCACTATGTTGTTGTTGATTACCGATAAACCGACCCTAACTTTTGTTTACTACGACACGACTGTGTTGACTACATTTGCGATCATGTGCGCCCCCGGAACCCGTCGGACGCAGGACTGCACTTTGGACACGCTGCTTGCTGATAACTCGCCAACCAGTCCACGGCACGCCCGGATTGACAAAAGACTAGTCCTAGGTCACTCGTTACGACAACGCCAAGCCAACGCTGACCGGTTCAACGTTCCTCAAGATCACGCAGAATTGACAGCACGAGCAGATCTGGTTGTAGTATTTCACGTGGTTCTTTCTCAAACCAATTACAAACCAATAAAGAGAAGCAAGGCCACTTAGTCTACCGTTCGTTTCCACTTGTTGCCACGAAAAGCACCTGAAGTCTACTTCAACAGCACAATAGAACCAAACCAAAACGAAAAGCACAGGGAGAATGGTTGTGTTTTTGTACGTCGAAGTTTTTTGTGTTCAAACGTTACGTATGTATTTCAGTGGTCAAATGTGCAAATAAAAAAACAACCAACCGCACGAACAAGTACTACAGCAGCAGCCAGTTTATCGATCTGTCGCCACACTTGTTATCTGATGCGATACCACATTAACACCGCCTTGTGTGCATATTAGTTTCAGTTGCCGTTAAAACTAAACGCTGTTGCGCTAGAACATCGCTTGCAAGAACAACTTCAAAATTCTGCAAACCTGGGCACCGTTCAAAGCCAAACTTTCCTTCGAAATGTCTGATTTTGACACAATAGTGGTCGGTGCCGGTATTGTGGGTTCGTGGACAGCATACCACCTTGCAGTATCAGGCAAACGGACGCTGCTGGTGGACCAGTTCCCTTTACCACACACCAGGGGCAGTTCTCATGCGTGCACGCGGTGGGTGTATGACGTTAACTGCTTTGCATTTATTTTGTGATTTTTGACATGGAATGATGTAAAAACTGTGATATGATTATGTTTTGTATTTTGATAATAATTATTCTTCATTTTTACTGTGTTTACCCTTATTTGGTAACTTCAGAACGTTCAAGATGACCGGACATGCAGATGTGGAACTTATGAAAGACGCATATAAAATGTGTTTGCAACTGGATGAGGACCTTGGACCGGTGTAGAACAGCACTTGGCTTTCTTAGCTTAAAAGATGGAAAATATTTGACACAATGTCTTGAAATTTTCAGAACCTGATCCACAAAACGGGCCGTCTGACGTTCAGCGACGATACGGCAACGTTTCTGGAACGTTGGAGTGTTGAACTGCATAAGCACAACATTCCGCATGAACTTCTAAATTCGCGCCAAATTCACAATAAATTTCCTGAGGTTGTGTGCCCCTCTCCTGATAATTTCGTAAATAAATAGAATTGAATTATCAATTTATAATCAATAAAGTTAATACATTGAAAAATTGTTGTTCAGATAACTTATCCGGGCCACAAAGCGATTTTCGAGCACAATGGCAGTGTACTAATGGCTCACAAATGTTTGAATGCAGTCCAAGAGAGATTCAAGAAAGCCGGAGGGAAAATCGTGGATGGCACAAAAGTAACCGGCCTAGAACAACAGAGCGCAAATATGGTTGGCGAAAGTGATTTACCTTGTTGCATAATATGCAACGTTGTGCGCTCTTATCGAGCGATTTGGGGAGATCGCGACGCCAATTATGCCTTTTTCTCAAACTGTCGATAATCTGGCATTACTGCACAATGCGGTTGCGGGAGAGGTGGTCGGAGAAAATTTAACAAAAAAACGCACGAAGCTCCAAACACCCCACCACAAACCGTATGTCCGGCTGGGTCCTTCACGAAAATCCAGTTTTTCAGTCACATTGAGTGGAACCGACGAAAATTTTCAGGTCAAAATATCGTGCCAGCAAGAAGGCAGAACTGCAGTCTTCACCAGCAGCAACGTTGTGATAACGGTCGGCGCATGGGCGTCACTACTTATACCCGAGTTGAAACATCTACTCAAACCGCTAGCCACTGCGCATATTTTCTGGCGCACATTGAAACCAGGTAGGTGTTCATGTGTGTAGGTGGCATGGAGGTGAAAAATTCTGATAGTGAAAAAAATAAACCATTCAAACACAAAATATCTAAATTTGTCTCAGGTGCCTACAGTGCCGCAAGCGGTTTCCCGGTGATTAGTCAGACACCCGAGCGAGGGTGTTACGGAATACCGGCCTTGGAGTATCAGGACTGCATGAAGATTGGCACAATGCACGGAATTGAGTGTCACCCTGACAAGCGGTCGGCGGATGTTTCATGTTAATCGATTGTATGCGCATCTGTGCCAAGTGTCTACAGAAGGCATCCGGCTTTGTTATCATGCCCATCGGTGACTTTCAACAACCACCGAGCATTTTGATCGTTCGGTCAACCAAGTGTAAAAATGTTTCAAATTAGAATCCAAGAGCCAACAAATTGGAGCCTTTTAAAAGTTGCGCATGTCATGCGCAAAGCCGTCGAATATATAAGAATATGGATGGAAGCCCATGTTCGTCAATGGGATACCTACATACCATACCACATCTCAGGGTTCCTATGACAAAATTGGACAGTTTTTCTCATTTCAGAGACGTACATGACTTGAGTACCATTATCGAGCCCGTGTCAGCCTACGTGAAAGAGCACTACCCACTTTTGGACCACACGAAACCAGCGATTGTGGAGAAATGTCTATTCACCTACACACCGGACATGGAACCGATTTTGGACCGGTTTGGGATATTTCCGACCTAAAACACATTGTGAATATTATAACAAAAAATTGCGAAGATTTTTGCGCGTTCTGTGTGATATTTACCTTGTCAGTTTTCTGAAACGAAAGTTTAGTTTCAGTCACCCTTCACAACCCAATGTTATCATCGGAGCGGGATTTTCTGCCGAAGGGTTCATGTCAAGCCCAGCCACGGGCAGACTACTCGCATCATGGGCTGGAGCGGGAAACGTCCAAGATTTGAAATACAAAACGAGCCTGTATTTACTGAAACGATTCAACAAGGGCAAAGGAAAACTGTGATTTCTTGCGTTTAATCAAGATAAAAATCGAATTGACGAAATAATATTTATTTTCCATAGACATGTTTGCATTACCATACTGATCATTGAATTACCAGCAGATGTGTATCACAGTATTAGCACAATAAATGGTATTGAATGAACCAACGTAAGTCACAGAATAAGTCGAAAATTAAGTTAGAAACCAGACAAAGCGGAAGTGGGAATAAAAAAGTTAACCATTTGGGATTGAACCTCAATTGAACCTCACCTTAAATAAAAAGCTTTACATTACAGCACAGGCAAAGAAAGTTCGGAACACCAAAAAGGATAGAATTTGATAAGCACAAGTAGATAACAAGTCAAGTTATACAACGCACGTCACAACAACGAAATATTAAGATCAAAAATATTCACATTCAGCGACAGAAAGATTTCAAAGTATGTATATTCGATCAAAATAATGAATTGCACAGTACTGTTTTTGTTGCAAATATTAGTGTTCGTTATGCAAAATATTTCAATCAGGCGTAGCCACCAAGCACAGCACGAGTTCACATTTAACATTGAAACCCATTTTGTTGGCGTATTTGTACACAACCGGTACCAACACATCGTCAAGCATACAAATCCACGTCGAACATTCTTCGCTCAAAGACTCGCACCAGCGGCCTGTGAATGTAATTGAAAGAGAAATTATTGAGTCTTTTTGGGGAAAATGGTGGAATTAAAAAAAATCGGCCAATATGTGGTACCGTCGTCAAATCAAGCAAACTCATTTGACCCTTATCTGACCACATCAGCCCCCCACAACCTACACACCAGAAAGCCTCAATCAACCTACCTACCGGCCGAGCTAGGCGGGAACAAATTTAGTCTAAATTTGATGAAAATGTCTCATAATTTCGCGCGCAGCGCGCGACTTGATTTAGATATAAAGAAAGAATTTTATGTTTTGTGTTGATTAAAAAAAAAAAAAAAATATACTATCAGGGGGGGGGGGGCCTATTAAATGTACCTAAGGGGGGATCTCCATCCCCCCCCAGCCACACCATTGACCGCACTGCTGTAATCCATAAAATCGTATCAATATAAAGACATGAAAAAATCAGAAGCACCTGGTTCGTACTCAGCTCCATTTGGTCCCAACTGCAGGCGAAGCGAGATTGAGCTGAAACAACATGGCAGAGTAAAAAAAAACAATGAACACCATTCTTTAGGCAATGCACACGCTTTTCGTTTGTAGCGGACAGATGTTTTGCTTTTTTCATTTATTTAATTTGTTTGCTTGTTCAGCAAAAATCTCCGCCACGAAAGCAACGCATGGCAAAACGTTCGGGTTATAGAACCTAAGGAGAAACATTTCGCTTTTCAGTGCGTGCCCCAACGACCCGAATCTGGTGTGACAACAGAAAATGTTTCTTAATCCCTCAGTATAGAAAAGTTGGACTGTAAAACAGTAGTTACAGGTTCACTTGCCATTGTCGAAAAACAAATTGGACGAAGTTGTGCGGTAACATATATACGTGCAAGTCATGCCGCGTCAAAATTCACACGCCATTATTTCTGGCGTGTCAACTGAATTTGACTAATTCTAATGTAGTTGACTACGCAGCCTTGAATGACCGTGGAAATACATGCGATGCAGATTCGACAACGATAACCTAGGCACGGCTTCCGTCACCTACATTAGAATAAGCTCCAAATTGTTAAATATAGACAAACAAAACGCAAAACCGACCGACACTCCTTCAACAGCATCTGATCAACAAACGGTGCCAGTGTCTTGGCCAGTTCATGTTCGATATCCTTGGCCGCCTGCCATAAATTCTCGAACCAGTGACGTAACGACGATTTGCCGTCCGTATGCAGCAGAACAACCTGAATTTGCGAACATTTCATTTTTGTTATTTTTAAATTTTGAGACAATCTTTAAGATTTCCGCATATATATCCTAAAAGACTAACGAACAGATCTTCTTCACATCGTTTTATAAGTGAGATCGGTGAAACATTTCTTATTTTTAACATTCAGGTTCCAAAGCAGTGTGACACAAAAAAGAGCAACAATTTAAGAAAAAAATTAAGAAAAAAACATTTCTAGCCGACCTTAGCCAATCTAAGCGCATATTCGCAATCTTGTGCTATTGAGGACGACTGTAGCATGTCAGCGGTCACTTTCAGCTGTTTGTATTCCTGCAAATAAAAAATATCGTAATATCGTGCGTGATAGTTGAATCAGAAACAGAAAATCAAATTTAGCACCATTCGATCGATGTAAATGTTTCGCTTCACAGATAAACTTTATAACTTTATCACCACATTTGATTCTCGGCTTGAGAGCATTTCCCATGTTGCAATGGCAACAATTTAACCCCACAAAAAACAGAAAAAAGGCCAGCAAACAAAACAATTGCTGACGAATGAGGATTTTCATGACCTGTCTCTGTAGTGGGTGAAAGTGAAGCCATAGAGTCCACAACCCATTGTTTTTCATGTCACGCTTTGCTCCACACGTGGTTGTGTGTGAATATGGAATAGGGATCGGTATCGTGGGGGTTCGCGTCAAAAATGCGGGAAAAAACGCCGAAAAAATGTCGGAGATATGTCGATACCCGATACTTTGAAAATAGCCCAATACCAGATAGTGCCAAGGTACCAATAAAACACCGCTTTTATAGCAAAACTGAAGTACATGACAAACGTCGAGCGGGATTTTTTTGAGAGTGAGCCAGTGAGTACGGTGCGCACCAACATTTTAAAATTCTTTCTATTCATAAAAGAATGAATACATGCAGAGCTGTTTTTGAGAAAAGGTTGTCAATCGCGAAGGGTGTAATACCCGACATCTTGGAAAAAAGATGCCGATACCCGATACTTTTTGGGTGCCGATACCCTATACTTTCCAATCCCCAATAGGGAAATGAAATAAAAATAAAACCGCCATATCGAATCAAGTGTGATCATAGAAAGGTGTACACCCATCAAACGATTGAAACATCACCGTCAGCGACGCACCTCTCTGGCCAACAGCGTTCCATCGACTCGACTTACATCCAGTCCCAAAATTGACGGCAACATTTCGTCATCATCGTACCAGCACACATTCACACGCACGTTATCGCCTTGAATGATCAGGGTCGTTAGATTGTTTTTCAAAAAAATGTCGTGTCTGATGGTGATTGTTGAAGTGAGGATAGTGGTTTGATGCACAGCGAAAATCAAAAGGAACGGGCAAAACAAGTGACAAGTATCAAACAGAAATGTTTCGCCAGTTGGCCATGATGGCCGAACGTATCTACGCAATCAATCAACCAGATGTAACAAAGGCTCCACAGTCCGAAAGGTGGCCGTCAAAAATCCAAAAAAATCCCGAAACGAAAAAAATCCCGAGAAGCAAAAATCCCAAAAAATCCCGAAAAATAGAAAGGTGTAGAAATGGACGAAATTCTTTTTTTGTCAGAAGTTGGCATTCATGCAGTTGGTGCTCAGGCTTGCATTCAGGGTTAGGCTTAGGATTCGGCTGCCAGCCAGGAAGACATAACCGAACGAGAATTTCAATATCTTGAGCCCCAACTGATCCAGTGCCCAAATTATGGACTAAAACTACATGAATAACCTTTCTACACCTTAAACTTGTATTTTTCCTCAATTTCATTTTTCGGGATTTTTGCTTTTCGGGATTTTTCATTCGGGATTTCTTTCGGGGTTTTCGATCCCACCCATCCGAAAACCAAAGTTTCATCAGTAAACTGGCGAGCAGTGCCAGAATTACACACAGATGACATTCGGGGTGCAAACCGTTTCGCAAAACCAGCCATAATGACAAAACCGCACCCTCAATCGTATAGTCCTGTCCATCGCGCAGCAGCTCCGTCAATTTCTGCAACGTTTCGGGCCTGACGCGCAACATCACTCCATCTTCGATGATCGAGGAAAGTACAACACCCTGACTGGCCGAACTGCCATTGAGCACGACGAACGACGCTGATGTGGCTGCAAACAATATTCGTATAAGGCTGTAAGCAGATAAAGGCGGAATGCGGGATTGGTTTAAAAACAACAACTCCTTAACTGTACTGTACAGCTAAAGCACTGTGGCGCTTCAAGAAAATGTGTCAAAGTCTGTTTGGTGCGTTAAGGCTACGATGACCACGCTGGTTTTTATTCCGCACTCCGTGTTTATCGGCTCACAGCCTAAAAGGAGTGAAGGTTTCCGATTTCTGTTCAGTTTTATATATCCTGTCAGTTATGTGCGCCAGCACAGTCTACCCCTTTTTATCGCAGTGCTAGGCCGCCTTGCAGCATGAACTTTTGGAAAAACTGCCCTGTTTGATTGAAGAATTCCGCGGATCAAAACAACCAGTCATCAGCCCAGCCTATATTTGACATCAGAAACATTTCCGTCACTTCTCTCCACCAGGTACTGTATCTGTTCACATAAAACAAAAATGTTTTCCACCCGACGTATATGTAAGTGGCGGTGATCACACCAGCAGTGGTGTCGTTGAGAAATCGAAATCTTCCCAAAAATCAAAAATTTCCCATACCAGGGGGGTTTCTCCAAAAATTCCCATACCGGAGGAGGTTTCTGAAAAAAATGACCTAAAAAATCTTCCAGAAGTATAAAAAGTGGTCTAAAAGTGCTCAGAACAGAGTTTTCTTGCGGTAGCAAGCGATTTTTGACATTTTTAGGCGAAAAATGGTCAATTTTGGTACTTCTCGGGGTCAAAAAGTCATTTCTTGAGGGGTGCTTGTTCCAAAAATGAAAATTTCCCATACCCCATACCAGGGGGTACCCCTAACGACACCACTTCACACGAGCCATTTAATTAACGTAAAGGCACGAAATTGCCAAAAAAACCAAACATAAATTCATCAAAGTCGCTCACAAAAGCGCTACATCAAATTTCCGTCTCAATCCAAGAAAACCACATCCCCATCGACCCACCTTCCCTTTGCACGCCCTCAATCGTAAACACGGTGGTGCTGTATGCGTCGGTGTCCACATTCTGCACGCACACCAAATGCGAATCAGCCTGCGTGTTGAATGACGTGGCAAATGCCAACAGCCCACTGTCGTTGCACGAGTCAAGTAGATGGATCAGCTGCGCAAATAAATAATTAGTCGGCACTTTGCGACTTTTTGAATGTTGACAATAAAAATATCGGCAAAACGATGAAAAGCTATTTTCCTATTTATTTGAAACGTATAGGGAAACATTCTGACGTGGCTGCTGATTTGGGAAATGTTACACACTGAAGAATACAAAGTGAAGCATGATGATTTTCTCTTTCTATTCGTTTTGACAATGCACCACCTTCGAAATCGGGCTCGTGTTGGTGTAGTTTGCCTTTACAGCGATTTTTTACCATGCATTGACTATGGCGTTGGTTATGTGGAATAAGAAGATCACTGGTACATTACTTGCCAGGAAATACTGTTCGACTATGTTCGGAAAAGAAAACATTTTCATGAGATTATAAAACAACCGAAGATCAATTTTACACATGGAACAGAAATGAGCACAACAAAACAAAATATAAACGTCTCACCGAATTTCTGCACGATTTCGGAATTCTGATCTCCGTGGTGTCACCATTCAACGTAATTGTGCTGCCAGGCAAGCGGGTGAGCGAATATTTGAAGTCGTGAAAATCCTGCAAAGTTTACGGGCACTATTGTTCAGTTACCCGGAAACTAAGCGAACTCGATTTGCAAAAAAACAAGATTGAAGAAATATTATCATGGCCGGATGAATGTCGCGTTTTATGTTTCTAGTCATACGGTGTCGTGCGCGCTCTTTTCGAAGATTTTACTGTTCTAGGTTCAACCCACATCGTACCACTACAACCTACGAGGTTGGACAGGTCTTCCTGGCTGGAACTTCTGCCTCTAGACCTAACCCTGAAAGAAAGCCTGAGCCCAGGCTTGCAAGACAATGAGAAAAACGCGAATAATCGTCAACGATGAATAAACGTGCCATTTAGACCTGGACGGCGAATGGAGGGGGAGGTGTACCATGGAGGGGGAGAAGGCGTTGTCTTCCCCCGGGAACCTTCCCCCACGCCCAAATCAAACATCAAACCGACTCCCCCAAACTACCCAACTAACCACGAATATATTTAGGACAGTCTGACTGACAGCGCCGAATAGCCGCTCGCGCTCACGTGTGATCACCAACGGACATGGGTAAACTGCAAAATATTGATCGATTAATTTACTGCTTGAAATTGATACGTTGAGGTTCGGGATCATTTTACCTGCCGGCCACTTTTAAATTACCGCACGGTTTACAAATGCCGAGTATACATACTCGTCAGAACATTTTCAGGTGTGTCTTCAATGACGACATTCTTAGCTTCAATTGTTTTTCGAGAAAAACGCCCAAAAAAGAAAAGGCGAACAAGGCAACCAGATAAAATAATCTACCCACTTTTCTGTTCCAATCCAATTCTGAGTAGCACACGCAACGGCAGCACTTTGGCCCAACTTAGGTCCTCCGGTCGCACCATAGACGTCATCAGGTAGGGGTCGGTCGGAAGATGCAGACTTTGCGTGCACTGCAAACACATGATTTAGCTTAGGGGGTTTGGGCTTTGTGGGCTCCAATTGTGCAGATCTGAGCTCAGTCCAGTACCAGGCTACACTGGGTAGGTAGGCCCGGCCACCCAATGATTTAGCTTCTGCAGTCTCAACCAATTCAGGACCAATGGTTATGGAATGCAATGAGTTTGGGCACCAAAATCGAGATCAAAATAAAGAGAATGTTGTGAAGATTTTCGGATCACTCTCAAGAGTGCATTGTGTGAAACTGTTTCATGCTAAAAAGTCACATCAAAATAACGACAAACAGAACTGTTGCGCGATTTTGTGCCAAATATACGGATTCAAAAGAATGAAAAAACAATCGTGCTGGCGTCACCGCGTTAGAAAACTGCAAGGACAACAAAATTTGTAAAATAGAGAAACAACCGGATATGCAAACCTGTATTGTGGGTCGGAAGAACAGAAATCCACAATAGGGTTCGATCAGGTACTGCTTGGATGACTCGGCATCGCTCAGATACAGATCTGACGCGGTCACACATTGTAATGCAGAGAAACGGATACCTGAAAGGAAAAATTGAGAGACTCAAATAATCAAACACAAGCTCAAATATTCAGAGACTTGAATTATTGTGAATTAGTGCATGAGCTTGACAAGTCCATTTGAAAAAAGGGTAACCCAACTCCTCTGACTACTCAAATCACATTTTTCTGCAATCCCGGAGGCTGACTACCTCTTACTGGTTACAGCCGTTAATCGGCATTATCAACTTTCCTGCTAAAAATGCACAAGTTTTACGCCTGTGGCTATTAGTGTGCCAACTCAACACAAAGTACAGCTCAGCTAAGATTTGCCTGTGCCCAGCCAAGCCCATGCCAATGGACTGGGCTTGCCTTGAAAGTTCGTGGATACCACTTTTTATTACATTTGAAAGATAATTATAAAAGAAACAAAAGATATAATCATCCACCACAACCAAAACCAACCTTTGAGCGCGAGTTCATAAATTCGATCGAACAGTTTCATAAAGACCAGCGGCAATGCATTGGTGTCTGACGGCTGATGTTTCACCAACACTACCAGTTCGCTCGCAGCAACGCAAGCCATGCCACGTGTGGTTAGCTGCCAGATTTTCTCTTCCGGATTATTGCAACATGGCACTGAAAATAGATTTTCTTGTGGTTGGCCCGTTGTGGTAAATAGAT
>JASAMV010007950.1:0-11077 GCA_030248065.1 Rhynchonema sp. JSB1_4 | reverse complement strand
TATCAGATATACGGCATTACATGCATTAAAATACGTTGTACGGCATGCTACAATACATTAGAGTAACATCGTTAGTGAACATCAACCTCAAACTGGTCGGAGACCATGGAATCTGCACAATACTACCGGGTGTCACCACACAAGTTGGGTCTCAGGCGAAAATTTTTCAATTTTTGAAAAACGTGTTGCATCGATTTCATTTATCCTGAAACGTCGGTTGCAACACCTTTTCTAATAAAAAAATTTTCGTCAAAAAATCAAAACAATTTTTTTTAAAAAAAGCTCGTAAACAATTTTTTTTCAACCCTGGTGCAGCCTACGCAAAGCCTGACCTTGAAAGTGAACCTTCTGGTTGGGCCCCACTTTACCAAGCTCCAATAGCCAGGCCCCAATTGTAGGACAATGTCCTGAGATTACTTGCCATGAATGCTTGAATATTGTGTTGTGCAGCAACTGATTTCCTGCGAATATTCCTCTAATTACTTTTATGATTATGTATGACTGATTGCGTTCGCTGCATTCATGTATGTACCGTATTTCCACTTTCTGTATAACAACTTTTGATAAGCTTCTACGATTGACCTTAAAGCTGAAGTGTACAGTATGTACGTACATTACTTGCCAGAGTTTTCCCTTTACAAGCCGCACTCACCCGATAGACCCGATTTATAATTTATAATATTTTTCTACGTTCGTGTTTAGGGGTCGTGTTTTTTGGGTTCTTTCAAAGGTTGTTGAACTGAACTTCAAAGGGCACTATTTGGAAAAAATAATTTTCTAAATCCGACTTTCCTTGCTGCAAAACACCAGAAAACCGGGACTGTAAGCGGGGAAACACTGGAGACGCTGTGCGTAACACACTTTTTTGCTGTCCTCTGCAATTGGCATTGCCGATTCTGATCCCAAGAGTCTCAATCGGAATTCAGATTCGTTCTGTGTTGTTTCTTTGTAAACAAAAACAGTGCGTTGAATCGAAGATAAATGCTTTGGAAGCTGGGTTTCGATGGATTGCATTGGCATTTGATCGTTGTTTATTAGGAACCATGCTGTCCGTATCCAGATTAATCTGTGTTGTTTCTTTGTAAACAAAAACAGTGCGTTGAATCGAAGATAAATGCTTTGGAAGCTGGGTTTCGATGGATTGCATTGGCATTTGATCGTTGTTTATTAGGAACCATGCTGTCCGTATCCAGATTAATCTGATTCCATGAGAAAAATGTTGCAACATTTTTAACTACTATCAAAAATACTTGTGTTTTTGTAATGTTCCACTGCTGGAATCCTCACAAAAGCAGGCAAGCGCGCAAAGTGGACAACAATACCCCACTGCTGATATTGAGGGTTTTCAATGTGTGTTGTGTTCACAAGCGCGGAATGCGGAATGGTCTGTTTGCGTTTAGACTTTACGGAATGCCGCACAATGGGATCAAAATTGCCCATACGCAAAAACCACACGTCAGTCACAGTGACAATAACAGGCTCAAATAAGAAATATGTGCATGATATACATACTCTTACATTCATATTGTCAACGCACATCATCAACGCTGGTCGTCAACGCTGCCCGACGTCTACCGGTATACCGGTATCCTCGCGCTCATTTAGGGCTGCTTTTGTCTGGCAGCTTTGATGACTAGCGTTGCGATGTGCGTTGATGACTAAACAACCAGCCGTAATCTGTCATCAAGCATGTATGATATTGGTCGCACAGTGACCATTAAGAATTCATCAAATCAATCCTGATTTTCACGTTCAGTCACTCTTAACCCACTGTGCTATACTTGCGATTCTCGCACAAAACATTTTCATCTGAAAATTATCTGGCCGAGCACCCACGTTGCTGCGTGTCTGACGCATTTCATTGGCTGTATGCTTTGTGTGCGATCGCGCAACTCAACGTCATCGCCCGTCACTTTCCCGCTACACAATTCAGCAAAAAAAATTGACCAAAAGTCATAGTGCGACCAATATCTGAAAATGCCATAATGTAGATACACACACATTTTAAAATCACGAACGTGAAATACTTCGCGTCTTTCAAATCACTGGTTGCCGGAGTTCAGGTTGCTGATGTGGTTCTTGCAGTTATAGGGATTGCGTAAATTTTCCAAAGCAAAAATAAGATATGCAGCATCACCATTGGCAAAAGCAAAGCAAGGCAGGAGCAAAAACACTGCAACAGCACCAGTAACTTGCGTTGTTTGAGTCAATCACAAGGTTACTTTTACAATACAGACCAAGTATGAATACATTTGATAAACATTCGCTTGTACCCCGGCCCTACCTCCGTCGGTGAGCCCATGCAGAGCACGGACGGGTCCAGGGCCTCGGACATTATTTTTCATGGCTCTGGCTCCGGCCAGCGGCCCACCTGGGCGCGGCTTAAGGTATAGCAATCACTTCGTCCTCGAAGTTGCAGCCTCATATCACAATGGCCTACTGAGTCGCAAAAAACACGGCAACAAGCAACAGAACCTAGCTTTATTCAAGTAAATCACTCAGGAACTGCCAAAAATATAAGGAAGTTTGAACACATTTGATTAACATTTGAAGACATTTGAATACATTTGACAAGTTTGATTTGACATTTGATTTGATTTGAATAGAATGTCTGCATTTGATTTGACGTTTGAATAAAGTTTGAATATATTTCTCAAGTTTGATTTGACATTTGATCACATTTGAAGAGTTTTTTCTATTCAAATGTGTCAAATGTGTCTTGAATCGCTGTGATACCCATAACTTTGACATCAGTGCTTTTTGCCTGATCCTGCTCGTTCGGAACCGAGCTTCGGAACTTTGCCGAGTTTGACATGAACTCACGCAGATTCATCTGCCAACCGTGTGCCATGGGCTTTAGATATTTATAGAGTTCGATGGCCCGTTCTTCAGTATCGGCCCCCAATATGAGATTGTCCACATAGAGCGACTTCAGCACTTGATCTGCTTTTTCATTGTGCTCAGACTTCAACAATAGCTCCAATACAGACTGAAGCAAAAACGGTGAAGAAATGACACCAAATGGCGCTACCGTAAAGCGCAACACTTCGACGTTGCCCTCGACTTGCCATGGTTTTGTCGGATCCTTGGCCATTGCCCTCTGTACCTGTGCACTTGGGTAGCCGTTCACGGTGAAGGCGCGGTGGAGTCGCTTCTTTTCCATGTCTCGTTCTTGTCCTGTGGAGCAGATGGTGTTTGCTCTGTTGGTCAGGCACTTGACCACTCCCAGTTTGGTCATTGTGGGATGGTTCGACTGCCAGTGCAGGCACTTGTCAGTGTGGGTTGGTTTGCGGTATACGGTGGTGGTCAGGGATCGTGGAGTTCTTTTGACCATCACATTTTGTCAGTCTCGGGCTTGTGGATCTTTGGTAGCCCATAGATGTGCGGTGGTTTGCACCCTTCCTTCACTGGCACGTTGACATTGTGCTTCTTGACCAGTCCTTTGGCCCTCTTCTCTATACCACTGGTGGTGTAGAGATGCCGCTAAGACCAGTGGTGAGCTGCATAGGCTCCACACTACACCCACTGGCAAAACACCTGGTCAGGATACTGCGCCCTCTTGAACAAAGCCTACCACACGTGATCAAGAACAACGCGGAGTTCAAAGCACGCATAGACAACGTGCAACCATCCCACAACACCAGGATGGTAAGCTTCGATGTCTGCAGCCTGTTCCCAAGCGTTCCCATCCAAGGCGCCCTGACAAGCCTCAAGAAACACCTGGAGGCTGACAGTGACCTTGGTGAAAGAACTGACCTCAGTGTGGAGGCAATCCTCGAGCTGACCGAGTTCTGTGTGACCAACACCTACTTCCAGCACAAGGACAAGTACTACTCACAGGTGGATGGGATGGCGATGGGATCCCCACTATCGCCAATCCTCTGCAACCTGTTCATGGCAGACCTGGAGGAAGATGCACTACGATCAGCAGACCCTCCTCCAGACCTATGGCTCCGATACGTGGATGACACCTTCATCCTGTGGAGCGGGTCAGCCGATGAACTGGAAGGGTTCAAAGCCCACCTGAACAGCCAGAACAATGCCATACAGTTCACCATGGAGACGGAGGAAGGTGGACAACTACCCTTCCTGGATGTGATGGTCAAAAGAACACCACGATCCCTGACCACCACCGTATACCGCAAACCAACCCACCCTGACAAGTTCCTGCACTGGCAGTCGAACCATCCCACAAAGACCAAACTGGGAGTGGTCAAGTGCCTGACCAACAGAGCAAACACCATCTGCTCCACAGGAGAAGAACGAGACATGGAAAAGAAGCGACTCCACCGCGCCTTCACCATGAACGGCTACCCAAGTGCACAGGTACGGAGGGAATTGGCACCACAATCAAGCCAAAGGCCAAACCCAGAGGCTCCAGTGGCCACAGCAGTGGTACCATACAGTGGCCAATGCACTGAGAAACTCAAGCGCATCTGCCACAAGTACAAGGTCAGACTGGTTGGAAACAGTGACCAAACACTGAGAAAGTCCCTCAGCAAAGTAGCTCCGATGAGACCACAGGAGCACAAAGCAGAAGTGGTATACAAAGTGCCCATGGAGCCATGTGGCAAAGTGTACATCGGAGAGACCGGAAGGCCACTGAAGAACAGACTGTCCCAACACAAGACAGGTGTGAAGTATGTGCGCACCGAAACCAGTGCTATAGCAGAGCACTGTGTGTAGTGCCCCCAGAACTGCCAACCAAACTTCAAGGAAACAAAGGTGCTGGCAACAGTACCCAACAAGTTCAAGAGGAAGATCAGGGAAGCCTTGGAGATGAAGAAGGAGGGAAGCACAAACGTCGCCACGCCCAGCTACCACCTGAGCGCCCAATGGGGCAACAGATGGCTAAACACCAGGCCACCTTGCTAGATCAGGGACTCCCCTTGATAAATCAGGGTTAAGCACATGTCCCCTTGAAATTTGCAAAAAAATCAGGCAACAACACGTGTTATAACTGAAAAAGTTATAACACATGAATAATAACACACGTGTTATAACTGAGATATAACACATGAACTTGGTAGTCTTAGGTATATATAGCACTTTAAGAACATTATAATTGTCCCCTCGATAGCCGAATGGTTAAATCGTTAGACTCACAGCCAACGCCTCAAGTTCGATACCGCACTTAGGACATATCAGCCTGATGACGACAGCAGGATCCGTTGTCGAAACGTCGCAACCGCGCCTCACCAGGCGACTTACCCTAACCCAACAGCCCTCGTCAGGGCTACCCAGAGTTGCTGGCAATAAGACCACAACAATTTTTTTGCAAAATGTCAACACACGGCCACAAAAAACATTCAGAGAACAGTGTTCAATGTTTGGTGTTGATTATGTGGGTGACACTGTCATGAAACGTCGTCTGAGATTGATGCATTCTTATGTTCTTGGTATTCGTGCTGCTCCTGTTGACTCTTTTTCGTTCATTTCTGATTCCAATTCTCGCTCCAGTTCTCGTCTTAATCATTCTCGTGCCATTTGTATCCCACGTGCTAAAACTCATATTTTCGCTACCAGTGCTATTGTTATCATGTCCCATCTTTACAATGCTTGACCTGATTTTGCTGTTTTCCTGCGAATGGGCACATTCAAAGGAGTCATTCTTTCGCAAAGCTTGATTGTTTGATTTGTTGTACAAATTGCGATTGCTGCCAGTGAAATTTATTCCGTCCGTGTGTGAAATGTATTTGACCGATCATGCTGTGTTTCTGTGTTTTCTGTGTTTTTTGCTGGGATGAGAACGACAGTTCATTGAATGACGTATTGCATCGAGGCCCGATTAAACTCGTCGCTCTATGTGGACAATCTCATATTGGGGGCTGATACTGAAGAAGCGGCCATCGAACTCTATAAATATCTAAAGCCCATGGCACACGGTTGGCAGATGAATCTGCGTGAGTTCATGTCAAACTCGGCAAAGTTCCGAAGCTCGGTTCCGAACGAGCAGGATCAGGCAAAAAGCACTGATGTCAAAGTTATGGGTATGCCATGGGATGCGATCAATGATATATTGAAGGTTCATTGCCTTAAACAACGCACTCATGACGGACGTTGGACAAGGTGGGAAGTATTGATGCGAATTGGTTCTCTGTACGATCCACTGGGATTACTGGGTCCTGTCAAGTTAAAGGGAAAATTGTTCATAAAACAGTTGTTCGTTGGACACTACCCCTGGGAACCATTGTCTGAGGAATTGACGAAGGAATGGCTTGAAGTTAGAAAGACCTGTGTGGCATCGGCACAATTGAGATACCCAGATATATAGAAAAAGATAAGGATTCCAAATACGAATTGCATGCGTTTGTTGACGCCGGTGGCTACGCATATTGCGAGGGTTTATTTGCGAGTCACACGGGCAATTGGCACTCATCATTGTCATTTGGTGTTCTCCAAAGCCAGAGTGGCACCAGTGAAAGTGCCCACTATACCTGGAATGGAGATGCTAGCGCTAGTCATTGGTTGCCGTCAAGTGCTATTTGTCAAAGCAAAGCTGGAAGAGCACATCACATTTGAGAAAACATTCGTTTGGTCGGATTTGCAAGTCGTGCTGAGTTGGTTGAAATAACCGAAACCGTTGAGTGTCTGGGTGGAAAATCGCGTGAAAGAAATCAAGCGATGTAACGCTACGTTCAATTATGTGAACACAAAATTGAATCCAGCCGACAGCGTTAGTCGTACATTGAGCTGCGACAAGATTCGTGACCTCGGTCACATGTGGTGGACTGGACCAAAGTTCCTGTCTCTGGACCACTCAGAGTGGCCACAGACCAATATGCCAGCGATTACCAGTGAAGCATTAGAGTAAATTGAACAAGAAGTGAAAACAGCAGCGCGTGTGCCGGTGATTGAATTGACGTCGGCCACTGTGGCGACCGCACCGTCGCGTAAGGCACCTAGAGTGAAACCGCAGGCGGCTGTGTTCAGTGCTCGGCAGGTTTCAACCCTGACCAAACTGTTGCGCGTCACCATTCATGCGTTGAGATTTGAGAAAAAGGTGGCAAAAACGTCCATCTGTCAGTCCGTTTAACTGGCAAATTGCACAAAATTAACAGTGACGTGTGCGCACCGATCATGAGTTTCGAGATACATGTTGCACAATACTATGGTGAGGCACAAACTCAACGAAAAGCGTACGGTGTTGTGCTGTACACGCTGACACATCGCAACCATCACCCACTGGTACACTCGCTAAACCTGAAATTGGATTATGAGGGTCTCATCAGATGCCATTTTCTTACTGAAAATGTGAAAGCGGGCAAAATTTGGTTCCAAAGGTTCACCCTTACGCCCTATTGGTACAATGCGAGTGAAAAAAAACCCGAGTGTACTCCGATCGAGTGAAAAAAATAGGAAAAACTCGGGCTCACCACTTGTGATCTGTCTCGCCCAAGGGAGCTCGTCGACGGGGCAGATGCACTTGAGCACGCCACCTTCTGCCACTCGCCAGGCAGTCAGCAACGCACCCGGACCGACAAGATCAGCGTCGAAGTGACCGTCTCAACGCGCGAGTCAGCCCTGGACCAAATCCACGCGCATTTCGATCGCAACACGGCCGGCACGGATAGATCCTGGTGACGTTCCAGTCACCCGCTTGCCTGCAAACAAGTAGAGCAAGCGCCTGGTTTTCCACAAGCAAGCACAAAAACCAATAAGGCAAGCCCAGCAATCTAGCTGGCTGTTTCGTTTCCACCTTTTGCACGAAAAGCACCCCGGAGTCGACTTCAACAGCACGTTTTTCGCTGAATAACGAATAAACGGAAATGTAGAAATAAAGGATAGAATTAACGGCAATAATATCAATAAAATATATCGCTACTCCAAAAGGCAAACAACACACTGAATTACCGAGAAGGGAGAATTTACGAATTAGAAGAGAAAATATCAGACGGCGACAAAGATCAACGCTGAGCCAGTCCATTTGAATCTCCGCGCTCAGCAACAGTCAACGCACTCGCACAGTTCATTTGACCAGCGAATCGAGACGGCATATGTCCAATGTCAAATCTCCCCGCACCAGTTCCTTCAAATGACCTTATTTGATCGATGATGTTGAATAGAGTTGCTGTTCGTGTCCACCCGGCCATAGTTAGAGTCGGCCTTGAAGAACCGTCGAACGAATAGGGATCGCAGATGGCAACGACGACGATCTGAATAGCACACCAGCGATGAAGACGGATAGATTGAATAGAATTGTCGCGTGAATATAGCTGTCAGGATAAGGGTTTTCACCAGTCACCGAAGTGGGTTTCACCGTACCCTGCCGAAGCCACAGGTGAATACTTTTCCATTCTGAATAGTGACAGCAACCCGGCTAAATCAGGGAGTTTAATCGGGCTCGATGCTGATTCAATGAACTGTCGTTCTTATCCCGAGTGGCTGACGCATCCAGCACCACACACACTTTAGTCGTAGCTTTCTATCAACGTTTTGACGAACAACCAAGGGTTATAAAATGTCTTATTTCCCCTTGTATCCGGTGCCGTTACAACCATTCCATTAGCTTTAAACTTTTCCACGATTTGAATGCATTGCTGCAGGTCGTCCGGCGAGGCTGTCAATTTCTTACCGGCTGACTTGAACCGCTGCATTGCACAGCCGAAGTTGTCCTTCAGATGGACGTTTTGGTCTTTGTATGGCATAGTTGAATGGTCTGCCGTTTTCCAGAATTTTAGCAGTTTTGTTGAAATGTTCAACAGCTAAATCATCACCGGTTATCTTTGGATCATCAGATATGCTCAGATGCTCCAATGCAAAAAATTTGCTCAAATCAGCATCATTTTTTCTTTTCTGATCTGATCAACAACCGTTCCGTTTCCGATGGGTGCTGCTTATCGATGTGTGTGAACAGACAGGTGCTGCTCATGACATGACTGCAGTTAACAACTGCATCAGCGTCCATTTGTCCTGATGTGCACCAACCAGCCACCGATGGGATCAGTTTCAATCCTGACGGCATTTTCACACGTTTGCCTTCCTCAATCAGGTCCCACATATAATCAGCACCGATCAGGATGTCCGGTTTAAACTCCGTGGAGTCATCTGACATATCATGCATCAAGTCAATGTTCAGGGTCTCCAAGACCTTCTGATCTTCGTCTGTGAACTGTGGGCGCACGTGTTGGGGCGCAAGACGGTCAGACGTATTGGCCTCAATCAGAACCGTTCTGCCATTGGCTAGGACAATTTCCAGTTCAGTCAGATCAGTCTGCAGTTTGAATCGTTTCGTTGCACTGAAGGTCGCCATGCTGAGCGTCTCTTTTTCTTTCGTGCTCAGTTTAACTGCTTTAACTTTTGACTATCAATGAACGTCTGATCACAACATGAGTTAAACATCAAATTGACTTTCAATTTCAAATGCGGTTGTTTGGGGTTTCTCACCCAAATGCGAGCTGTCAACATCACGCCCTTTTTTCTGAGTCTGCCCGTCCTTGCTTTGCTGTGTTTGCTGCTTGTATTCATGGATTTTTTTTATTTATTTAATTTTTTTAAAGCTAGTTTATTAAAAAATTGTTTTTCATCCCTGGCCGTACCTCTGCAGCAGCTGAGGTTCCTGTACCGACCATATTCTGGCAGGCTGTGTTGAAGGTGAAGCTACCGCAGTCAAGAACCCGCCAACAAGAAACCGACCATCCACGAATCATTCATCGATCGCTCATTCGATGATCGCTGTTCGCTCTCTTGTATGCCGCACTGCGACTACGACATTCTACGACTTTTCCTTCAACGCCGTCTCATCAAGTGATACGTCTCAAGTCTCATCAACGTCTCTACAATTCTTCAACAACGGGCTTCGTCAAGCCATGAACGTTCTCTGCGATGTCACATCGTCGATCTGATGTCGACCTGCTCTCTGTGGGTCTCAATACTCTGCTGTCGACTTTCCGCCGTCCGATCGAAACGCGCACCTGGTCGAACCAAACATCTAGCTTCTCCACATTCTATTTTCGACATAAACAATATGCGGATCAAACGAGAAAAAAGAATCAACAAATATGAACTTTGTAGCTCTCCTCACATGAATTCTGTGTGTGCTCCACCTAAACTTTGTTGTATTTTCCCCCCTTTTAGAGCAGCTTTCTTGGAACACTTCCTTTGCTGTCGGGAGTGTCCGAAATGTTAGGATCTTAGCATATAATATCCAGCGCACTGTGGCGCTGCGCTAAGTCACGTGATGTGATACCTACACATGGGCGGAGCTTGTGACATACACTGGGGCAGGACTAGCTTAATTTGCGTATGCTTTCTCTCTTTTCCTTGAGTCTTCGTATTACATCGCAGTAACCTAATCCCATATACAACAATAGATAAAGACAACAATAAGACATTGGGGATTCAGGTTTGGGAGACTCACTGCAGAATTAAGAACTGTCACAAATTCCGACATTTGGACAGATCTCACGTAGACTATCTGTCTGTTTTTGATAGGGTGGCACGCCCTTGTAAACTGGCATTTCGTGGAAGATGCGCCCAGAATAATACATACTGCCGCCGGTTCGGTCAGTGTAGTTCCTGGAGGTACAGTGACTAACTGAAAAAAAACGTTTTTTTTTCAGAAAAAAACTGTTTTTTTCCGGTGCCCGGTAATTTTCGAAAATAAACTAAATAAGCGGGGGAAATCGGGGGGGGGGGGTGGGGATACCTACTGTGCCATGCCAAACATCGGGCGCGCTACCCCGCATTACCGGACCAGGCCGCGCCGGCCCGAGGTTTTCCATGGCGAGCCGGGTCGGACTTCCCGGCCCGACATTGTCCAAAATATTGAAAAAATTGTGGTTTTTCATAAAAAAAACAGTTTTTCGCAAGGATTTGGCACTGGATTTAGCAAAAAGTCATCAGAAAAAGTTGGTCAAAAAATCGGGACGGACCGGGCCGACATGTCGGTCTATGCGGACCGGGCCGGCCAAACCCAGCCCGATTGACACCCCTGCTGGGGGCTACCTCAGAGCTCCAACACTGCTCCGAAAAAAAAACGTTTTTTTTTCGGAAAAAAAACGATTTTTTTCAGTTCGTCACTATAGCTTTGTATTGCTTCGTTTTTGCAGTTTCTGGCAAAAAAGAAAATTGTATT
>JASAMV010007947.1:0-21049 GCA_030248065.1 Rhynchonema sp. JSB1_4 | reverse complement strand
TTAACAACGATCGACACTTTATTTCCGAAACAGAATCCATGATTTTTCGTGCACCTAAAACAAGAAAGAAGTTATGCGCATTGGCATAAATTTCGCCAATATCAAGGAAATTTACGCGCATACTCCACCGAAAATTAAAATTAAATCAATTTCGAAAAAAACTAACCGAAACAATTCGATGATATTTTCGGCAGACTGCGGTTGCGATATGGCAATAATAGCCAATTGCTTGACAGCCACCAGAACACGCTTCAACGTGAACGGTGTCTGAATTTCGCGCACACTTTGTGCAACTTCGTCAAAAGTAGAAGGTTTCGGCTTGGTCGGCTATCCGGAAGATGTTCCTGAGCTGGTGACCCCGGTCAGCGTGCGTCTCAGCTGTTTTTGCCAGCAATCGCATGACACCCGCGTCGAATTGTGATGTGGATGGCTGAAAACAGTGATGTCGTTGGGAAATCAAAAAAATTCAAGACAACAGGATACCCCTGACCGAAAAAGGAGTGTATAGCAGTGTTTTATTTAGCAATTTTTATAATAATAGAGTAGTCTAAAGCTCAGGATACCACATACCAGAATAGCCGGTTAGGAGAGTGTTGCCGAAAAGGTCAAGGCACCCCATGGAATGTTCTTACAATACCTTTAAAATGTGCATATTTGCAAGGGAATTTATAGAAAAGGCTATAGAGATAGTCACAAAACCACATTTTGAGGGTGAAGCTTGCGGAAGCGCGCGATTTTTTTTAGCAAATAAGAGTAAAAATATTTTTCGCTAATTTCTTGAGTTTTTTAGGGCTCAGATACCCGGGCAAGAACTCAGGATACCCCTGGCTGAAAATTCAGGATACCAACACTAGGAGAGGAGGGGGAGGGGAGAACCCCCTCCCCGAACGACACCACTGGCTGAAAACACTGTATTGCTATTGTCATGACGGTGTTGTGTTAATTTTTGAACGTTAAATTCTTTTGTTTTATTTCATGCGCCACGCAAGCTGTTTGTTTCTCGGAACGCGGAATTTGTCAATTTTTGCTCAGACCAGACTGTGCGAACAGCGTGCGAGGTATTTATGCTGATAAGCAACTCTATGATCGGTAACTAGCTATGCACGTTTTCAATAACTGAGGGCACAGATAGGGAATAAAAACACGGTCTTTCCGTGCCCCAGGACACCCTAAAAACGTGACCGATTAAAAAAAATCACGTCAACTCACAGGGCTATTGACCGCATGATCGCCCAGCTCTGGTGGTTGTTCCACCAATTTGGCCGCGCCCGCGTCAGCCGAACACAATCTCAGCTGCACGCGCGGTATTGCCGATTGATGTTTCACAGCAGCGTAACGCCACGCACAAGCCAACGATCGCGCACATCCACGGCGAAACATTGTGCAGCTACTGCTGTGACTGTAACTGGAAGAATATGAAGCGAGCCCACGAGCGACTTTGAGGTCACATGATTTGACCAGGTGGTGTGTTCAGACCGACGATGACCTGGTGCACCGCCTGTCCCAATGAGAACTAGTCAAAACGGACAACGAAATAAAACGTTCATACAACAAATCACATTAGCGTAACAAGCAAGTTGAAAAATAACGTCGGCAAAATGATCAAAGTTCAAAGTACCATTCTGATCAGCAGATGATGCGATAAAGCGAACGCAATGACGCAAACAGACAGACTTCACCATGCATGAGCAATGACGTTTTATGCACACAATTATCAAACACCAGTGACTTTTTGAAAATCGCCAATAACTGACTTGACGTTAGGATAAGACAAAATTTGCGCGTTAATCCAATCAATCAAAACACGGCCAGTTTGCGTTTGTCAGTCCTGTGCGTCCGCTCGTTCACCAGTCTCGATCGTTGCGCTTCGCACGACTTCAGTTTGCCGCACACTCGCTGCAATTTCTCTCGCATCTTGTTCGCACTGATCTCGTCTCTAACGGCAGCCAGACGTTTCACACTTTCTTTGTAACGATGGGCTTCCTTGTTCAGTTGCTTGATTTCGTCGTCGAGTTTGAGAAGCTGGAAAGTATGGGATGGCGTGATGCACACGCTTGGTGATCCAACCGATTCAGTTTTGCCATTGCATTGTAGATTTAATGCCACAAATTTCGGCCAGCGTTGCAGATATTTTTATCACGTGGTCTGGAACTGGAACGGCTTTCCCGCTGGTCGAAATCAGTGGCATTGCTACGACCTTGAAACATCATTGATACCAAAAGCGAAGGCGAGACGGAACCGTGCCGATGACTAAATTTGAATCACTTTAGTCACGGAATAGAAGCGACGCTTCAGCACAAAAAACCAAAAACACCTCACCGCCACATTCAGTCCCTTGTCAGTGGTGCTCTTCAACTCTTTGTGCGCTTCTTTCGGTTTCTGCTTTCGCTTCGAGCTGTTAGCCAAACGACGATTGAGAAATTTGAATATTCCGTTGTCCAGTTGCTCGCGCTGACGTTTCTCCCTGAACACGTGCGGAAAATGAAAACCGGCATAAATTCTCAACATCTACATTCGATTGGCGTTCTACCAACCGGAGTTCTTGTCTTCGTCTTTCCTGCTTCACTTTGTGATACAAATCTTTGGCGCCATATTTCGCACGAATCTCCATGCATCGGTCGAGTGATTTGCCTGAAGCCGCGCGAAAAACCAGTTAGGTACGTGACAAATGCTTTCATGCTAAACTTATGCAAAATCCAATGAGCAAGCGAGCCGAAAACGAAATCTTCAGGACCTTTAGGCATGATTTTCGGCTCGATCGGTTCCTTCATACCGCTGCTGTGCCTGCCCAGTCCTTCCCCAACTGTAAAGCCCATCTTTGCCAGCAGCTTGGAGCCGATACCCTGAAATAACATGATGACGTAATCAAAAGAACATCAAACCCAAATCATACATCAAATCAGATCAAGATGCAAGCAATCAGTTTTCGTTCAAACACAACCTTCGTGTGCCGTTCCCAGTCCCCAAATCCGGTGTCCACAACCCCGCTGCCTGCTTGCAGCACAAAATCAGGATTCGTGCTCGCGTCACACGAATGATCTTCAGAAATGTGATTGTCAGCGTGTGATGTCAAATCTGTAAACAAATCAAGCTCAGATAAGTATTTGATCGGGATTGGTCACGTCACTTAAGAATATTTTTTTAATTAGGCCGGTGCCACTACATTCAAAATTCGACCGGCATAAAAGGTGTAGCCAAACGGAACTTTTCCAGAAAGAAAAAAACTCGCGAAACAATGAGACTAAATATACACAAAAACATGGATCACCTCCAAGTTCATTCTGATTCACTCTGACTAGCTTGTCAAAAGGCACAGCAACTTCTTGGTCCGTCTCAATCAAACACACAGCCACTTGATGTTTCTCATCATCTATCGCGGTCACGCGACCGAGTGACCAAAGCGCGTCGCCTTGCTCGCTCGTTTGGGCCAGATAAATTTGATTGGGTTCAGGTCGGAGGCTGGAAAAACTCATCCGTCCAGTAAAACTGATTAAGGCGATCGACACTGTGCAAACATAAACTTTTGCCACGCACTCAGTTTCCGGGACTTCGTATTCAATCAGGTCGTCCAGTTTAACAATCGCTCCATGCGAATATCTGCATTGATTCGCTGGCTTTTCTGGTCCACATCAAAACAGTAATTACCACAATAAAATATGGCACGCACCGGCATCGATCTCCATAATTGCATTTGTCGCTCAGAAAGAAGTGACACGGCTTCATGTCGCGGTACATCGGGTGGCAGTAGAGCACCTTCACCTGAATTTTTGGGAAAACCCCTTCATTTCAAGAAATACTGTACCTGAAGGATGCAAACTCGTCTGGGTTGTTCTCAAATTTACATCTATCTTCGCGCGAATTATTCAGAAAAATTTGAACGCGCCATTATGACATATTCTCTCACCTTTATCTCTGCCAGATCACAATCCATTGCATCCCCATCCAATTGTTCCAATCCCAACAGTTCCAGCACCACCGCAACGTGTGTGCGCAATCCGCCACAAACCGCGTGCCCGAAATCGTGTCCATAAGGGGCACGACATTGCATGCCGACCAATAGGTCCAACGCTGATGATAATGATGCGCCCTCTTCGGCTAGATCGCTGAAAGCAGCATTCAGACCAGTGTCAAATTTGTCGATCTGATCGGATATGTAGTGATCATGGTCACTTGTGTTGAAACGTACTTTTCTGATTGATACATAGCATTTTCGTTTCAAACCGGCCTAAACTTTCTCTCTGGCGTTCGTTAAAATCCAGTCATGCACGTGACCAAGACATCACCGATTGGATCCAACGCCAGCACCTAGCGATCACCCTCAAATTTCGAACACAAAAACAGCTAAACTCGAATTCTACCTGCTATCCATTTCCTGGACGTCAGCTTGCTCACCGCCGAATACACCCAGAGCAGATGTGGATGGTTGCATGACTGCCTGATAACCGCAGTGGTTGTCATCATCTGCCTGTGTAACATCGTCGCCATTGTCAAGTTGCGAAACCAACTGGGATTTCGTCAAGTCGAGTAGTTGTCCTTGAAGGTCGCATACGGTGGATAAGACTAGGATAGATAAATTGTAAAGCCCAGGTACACTTTCGGTCGCCGGTCGGGGGACCATTAATTTAAGACTTTTGGTTCTGGCAGGGTCTGAATTCTGGAGGACTGGGAAGCGATAAACCTGTGCCCTAACGGTTTTGAAACGTCAGACAGACCTTCTGTGACTTGCACCAATTCAGCCAAATCAGCGCGCACTTGTGTCAAATCATCATGCTCAGTTGTGCCACTAGAAACTGTCTGTATCAAGTCATCAACAGAAGCAATCTGAAAGTGCACTGACGTTGGGCAGGATCCTGGCAGGGAAGCGAAGTTGCCCCACTGAGACTTGCGAATGAAAAAAACGTTTTCTCGTCAACAAGGCTCTGGGAAAACGTTTCCTGACATCGACTTCGAAAACGCAACGTATAAAAGTGTATTGTTCCTCCATTTGGGTCATACTCAGGGTCAGAGGTGGGAATCGGGCCGAATCGAGGTTTCCGGCCCGAGCCGGCTCTTCGGAACGTCGGGCCAGGCCGGGATGGTCGGTCAGAAAAAACCCGACATCATCGAACTTCAACAAAAAATCGTAACTTTTACGGTAATTTGCCAAAACTTCTTGCGATTCAGCAGATTAGTACCGACTTCTATGATGTTCAGGTATTTCGAGAAAAAACCTGTAATTTTTGCACCAAAACATGTTCTCCAAAATATCATCAGAAAAAGTCGCGCCGAAAAAAATCGGCCGGGCCGGGCTGTCCAGCAAGTCCGGCTCGGCCACACCCAACCTCGAAATCTCTGGCCCAGCTCAAAAGTCGAAAATACCGGCCCGGTCCGATCCGAATCTCTGCTGCTGCTCACTTCTTATTCTTATCAGAAATTGCAGAAAAGGTAATTTTGACTTTGACAAAAGATCGCGATTTTTCAGTAAATATGAGCGACCATCCCGGCCGGGCCCGATCCTCCGAATATAGTGACTAAAATTATGGTTATTTATAGTTTCGGAAAAAATGTTTTTTTGAAAAAACCCGTTTTTTTCAGATAAATTACAAGTATTTAAGGAATTCCGAAGTCAAAAACACCCATTTTCGAGCAGTTTGGTTTGAAACAGAGGTCGCAATTGGGCCGGCCCGAAACAAAAGCCCAAAATCGCGGCCCGGGACGGCCCGGATTGCAAAGTCAAACAAAAAACTAAAAAGGGATTTGAAAGGATGTTTTTTTCGCTTGTAATCGCATTTATTCGTGTCTATTCGTCAACAAGAGGCGTATTATGTGCTCTAAACGAACAAGAAACGTGCATAAATGTACCTGTGCACAACTATCAAGCCTTAATACACACTGTATGGGGGGTTTTACTCAGTGGGGTTGTATTCCGGGGGGTCTATTAATTCACTGACCCCTTTTTGGGGGTGTATTGCGGGGGTCTCTATTCCGGGAGGACATATTTTATATATATTTTCGAAAATTACAGGGCTGCGGAAAAAAAATTTTCCGTTTTTTGCCGGAATTAAAACGGTTTGTTTTAGTCAATACCCCCAAATTTCCGACCCGGCCCTATTGTGAACTGAAAAAAGCTGTTTTATTAAAAAAACCGGAGCCCGGTAATTTTCGAAAAAAAAATTAGTACCCGGAAAAATTTCCGGTAATTTATTTTTCCAGGAAAATGTTTTTTTGGTCTGAAATGGCGAAAAATTTTATTGAGGGTTCGAGCCGAGCCGAGCCCATAATATAAAATCGTTTTAAAAGGGCCCAAGCCACTCGAAATCTACCCTTTTTCGTAACCTAAAACACACAGGGGTAGGCCTGGGCACAATACCACTTTTGACACCCAATACCAATACCAATACCGGCCCTGTACCAATACCCAATACCCAATACCAATACCAAATTTGTGACCCAATACCAATACCCAATACCAATACCGGGTGAGACCCAATACCAATACCAATACCCAATACCAGATCAATACTGCAGAAGTGCCAGGTATTGGGTTTGGTATTGGGTTGGTATTGGTATTGAGTATTGGGTATTGGGTTGGTATTGGTATTGGGTATTGGGTATTGGTCGTAGTATTGGTTTGGTATTGGGTTTTTGGTCTGGTATTGGGTTGGTATTGGGTTTGGTATTGGTTTGGTATTGGGTTTTGAGTCAGGTATTGGGTTTGGTATTGGTTTGGTATTGGCTTTTTCTGGATCAGTATTGGGTATTGGTTTTGACCCAATACCTGGGCAAACCCAATACCAATACCCAATACCAATACCAGGCCAGCTTCAATACCAATACCCAATACCCAATACCAGAATTAGACCCAATACCAATACCAAACACTGGTATTGGTATTGGTATTGGGTGGTATTGGTATTGGGTATTGGGTATTGTGCCCACCCATACACAGGGGAGGCCTAGCAACCCATAAGTACGGCAAAAATTGCTCAAAAGTGGGTGTTTTGGGCGTCGGAATTCCTTAAATACTGGTAGTTTATTTGAAAAAATTACCCCGTAATTTTAGTCACTAACCCGGCCCCAAAGAATCCAAATAGCGGCCCGGCCTCAAAAAAATTGAACAAACCTGAGATATGTATTCGTCGATGCTGTTTTTCAATGCATCAATCGATTCCATTATTGCGTGCGCTGCAGTGCTGTGGCTGGAAAGGGGGTGGGGTCCTCCCCCCAAATAAAGCTACAGTATCTCCAACTCGCCGTATGTGCCCGGTGCCCCTCGTGCAATATCTCCCCCTCTCTGTCTCTGGTATAGCTCCCACAGTGTAAAAAACCGTTTTTGACGGCCACCGAAAAATTACAAAATTACCTGCAATTTATTTTTCGTAGAAAAATGTGTTTTTTTGGTCTGAAATGGCGAAAAATTTTCTTGAGGGTTCGAAATTCTGTTGCAAAATACCGTAAAAACCTAAATAGAAGGGGGGGTCTATTAACTCACTGACCCCATTTTGGGGGGCTCCAGTGTAGTTCCTGGTCCGGAGGGGGAACAGACGTACCCTCCACTATTTTCGGAGGGGGAACAGACGTACCTACCTGGGGGGGGGGGGAAGGGGGGGGGGAAGTCCCAATTTGGGGGGGGGGACGGAAAAAAGTCATTTTTTGAGGTCGAAAAATTGGACTATTTTTGCCTTCTTTTGCGAAAAATCCCCTATAAAAAGGGTATTTTGGCGTTTTTTTTGGAGGTTTCACCTAAAGTTTACCTATTTTTGGCCTAAAAATGCCTATTTTAGGCCTAAATTTGCCCATTTTAGGAAAAAATTGGGGGGAGCAGACGTACCCGGAGGGGGAACAGTGGGGCAGGCGTACCTCGGAGGGGGAACAGACGTACCCGAGGGGGGGGCCCCCCCTCCCCCCCCCAGGAACTACACTGGGGGGCTCTATTACGGGGGGGGGCTCTATTCCGGGGGGGGGGCCTCTATTAATTCACTGACCCGAACCTTAAAAATTCTTCCCAGAAATACCGCCCAAAAACCCCTAAAAAGGGGTTTGAAAGGATGTTTTTTCGGTTGTAATCGCATTTATTCGTGTCTATTCGTCAATGGGAGGCGTATTATGTGCTCTGAACGAACAACAAACGTGCATAAATGTACCTGTACACCACTATCAAGCCTTAATACACTACAGTATAGGGGGGGATGTTACTTAGGGGGGCTCTATTCCGGGGGGCCTCTATTAATTCACTGACCCCTTTTTGGGGGGGGCTGTATTACGGGGGGGGCTGTATTTAGGTTTTTACGGTAGATTAAAAAGAGGCCAAAACAGCTGAAATACGTGCAAATATTTTTTACGTGCGTTTCTCTCTTTCTTTCATTTCCGAAATATGTATCGGCTTCGGATGGTGCTCGGTGCAACACGCCCATCGATATCGATGCACATCCGTCGTTGAAGCGCGTGTCGGTGTCCGAGTGTCGCCACTACCGTTTGTGTGCTGTGTTGGTGCACATTCCAACCGCAGGCGTACTAAATCGAGGCACTGTAGTGTAGTATCTTGCAGCCCACAAAGTGAACGACAATAATATATGAAATACAGCATAGCATTAATTTTATCTCAATGCTCTACTTGTGTTCTCCGGTTTCGACCTGCAATCGCTAGCAGACGGACGGGCACCAGGTCATCGTGTGAATATGCAGTACATGAATAAGTACCAACAGCCGCATACGTCAAATCACACACACGCAAGCCACTTCGTATCGTACGTTGTCGTACGTACGTTGCCCGTTGCCATAGCACTTTTGTGCACTGTTGCAAAATTTGGAGATGTTTCAACTGATAACTGCAGAGAATCGATGCATCATTGACGGCAATAATGCAGCATGCAGCCTGTGTGTGCGAGTGCCATGAGCTGGCGGATTGCCTATACACCTTGCCCAGTAAACATCCAATGAAGAGTTTGCATACCTTACCCAAGATTTCTACACCACTTCAAACTTGAAACAAGTTACATACATGCTCAGATAAAGAAAAAGAACATTATTAAAGTTTAAACTTTATTTTTGTCTTTATGTCAACAACTGTCCTATGCGCAGCGTGGTAATGCATAGTTGTTGACACCCAACTATTTTTGTCTTTATGTCAACAGCTGTCCTATACGCAGCGTGGTGGAGCATAGTTGTTGACACACGTGTTATTTAAAGCGGCCCCGCCGCTATTGTTTTTTTTGGTTTTCGACCTCGGTTTTTTCACTTATATCGTTTGTTGGCATCGAGATCAAGAACATTAGTTTTGACGAACTTCACCAAAATGGCGATTACCCACCGAAATCGATCCGCCAAGATGGTCTATCGGGAACAAAACTGTCCGATATTGATGCACTTTTGCACATGATGATCAGGAATGACAAGAGAAATTCAAAATCACTGGGGCGTGATATAGGCGGCGGGTTACGGTAGCCCGATAAAACATTAACTCTTTTGTAAATAACAAATGTTTTGTCAACCTACCGTAACGCGCCGCCTATACCACACCTCTGTGATTTGAATTTTGCTTTGGAAATCCTGATTTCCATGCACACATAGTGCATCAATATTGGGATAATTTGTTCCCGTGCGGCCATGTTGGTTGATCAATTTCGGTGGGTAACCGTCAGTTTGGTGAAGTTCTTGAAGGTTAATATTCTTCATCTCAGTGCCAACTAACGATTAATATAAAAAAACCGAGGTCCAAAACCCAAAAAACAATAGCGGCAGGCCCCCTTTAAGTCTTTGCTTGTGTCAACAACTATGCATTTCACCGCTGCGTATAGGACAGTTGTTGACATGTCAACAAGTGTCTAGCTGACACCGATCTGGGTGCTGCGATGAGACGGAGAGAACGTTCGGTCAAGATAATGATGACGCCGATGAAAACAAGGTGAGTCCTTTGCGTGATCACTCAACTCCAAGTGAAACATCAGCTCACCAACACGCGCAGTGTCACGTTGTGCCTTGTGCCAGTTAACAACACAAATGTAGGTGATAGAGCGCACGTTGGGACAACAGACATCATCAGCACAAGCAAATGAGGTATAGCGGTGGTTGACGTGAAACTGAAGTGGGTGAGCGTGAAAGCAAAACAACACGAAATACAGCACATGCAAGTTGGCAAGCGCTCCGATGACAGGTATATACAAATCACATGCAATAATTACACACGCACACTATAGCTTCAGTGCAAATCAAAAAAACGTGATCGTGCATAATCAGGAAAACTTGAACGACCCCTTGTCCGTCGAGCTTGTTGTTGAAAAGTATAGTCTGTTGATTATATTTCGACATAGTGTATAAGCCCCATTCAGCGATGTTTGGAGCGGGCTGGGTCGACGCCATTCTAAATGAATGTTTCAAGCATTGCTAACTCAGGCAAAAGACCGATTGAACATTGCTTGCCGCGTGGCGCAAACACACGTGGCCTGTCATCGCACAGCACCAACAATGTTCAATGGCTCTGCGAATGAGTTGGTAATGCCTGAAACATTCATTTAGAATGGCGTCGACCCAGCCTGCTCCAAACATCGCTGAATGGGGCTTATGCACTATGTCGAAATATAATCAACAGACTATAGTAGCTGCAGCAGAATTGTATAGTTGCAAACAAAGTGAGCCCCCCGCCCCTGGCTCGGGGACCATGCATATGTAAATGCTCCGAGCCGAGCACAGGGAAGGGGTGCACCCTCTGCAGCAATCCACACGGCCGGATGTGCGTCCTCGGGTGGCCTGATCGTCAGGCGCGTCCGGTGTCTCGCTGATGTTTCACGGTGCTGAAATGTAAAAAAGTGGCGGGAGTTTATGTCCGAAGGACAAAAGGTGTGCGTAATTACAGTATAAGTACTCATACCTGGAACTATACTGCCCTCATTCCTTCCGCCAAACGCATTCGATTGGTTTGTTGCAGTCGAGTGGTTCACTTGATCCTGGAAGGAAGAAAGAAACTGTCACAGTTCGCGGCGGTAATCGTTGAAAGCATGAAACTCACTGTTCTCGAATTGACCTGTGGGGAAAAATAATAAGTTTAATGGATTTTAAACAATGAAATACGGAAATGGACATTTACACGATGGCACATAAAATGAAACATGGAAATGAAAAGGTACACGTGGCACATAGATAAAATGAAATATGAAAAGGAACAGATATGGCACGTCATGAAGTATGGAAAGGAACTGGAAATATGGAAATGGAATATGGAAATGAACGGGCAGGGGTATATCGGAGGAGCGGATGGGACATAAGATAGAATGAGAACAAGCGAGCGTGAATCGTGGCTGGCAGCGCATGCGCGCGCGTCACGAAAAATTAGCCAGAGCACCGACAGCGTTGCTGTTGGTCCAAAGCACGTTTTTTTCGTGACTTTGCGTAGGCAGCGAAGGCGCACGCAACAACGCCCAGGACTGCGCATTAAAGATTAGTGAAAGAGGTACTTTGTGGGCAGAACAAGACGGAACATGGGATAATCAAACAAATAAAGTAATGAACATGAAACGCAACTTTAGCCTCTTCTGCGTGTCTTGTTCGCTCCTTTTGTTCGCCAAGAGATCAGTTGTGTTTGCAGCAGTTGGTGTTGATCAGCCATTGGATTTGTTACGTGATCGGTGGTTGACAGTGAACTGAAGCTGGAACTGAAACTAGGAACAAGTTTTAAAGTTGATATAGTTTGGTAAAAAATACAAAATAAAGACAGCCACGCTAAGGACTGATCAGCATCAACCATCCGTAATCGATACAGATAGGACGCCCATTACAAAATAAGCCTTAGGGATACCGCCAAGTTGCATCCATCAGTCAATCGATCGGGTCGGAATGGATCGGGCCATTGTTCACAATGTCACGTGATCAACTGCGGTGCGACTTGAGGCTAGAACTGAAACTAGAAACAAGTTTCACATTTGATAATTTGGGAAAAAATACAAAACAAAGACAGCCATGCTAAGGACTGATCGGCATCAACCATCCGCAGTCGATACAGATAGGACGCCCATTACAAAATAAGCCTTAAGGATACCGCCAAGTTGCATCCATCAATCAATCGATCGGGTAGGAATGGATCGGGCCATTGTTCACAATGTCACGTGATCAACTGCGGTGCGACTTGAGGCTAGAACTGAAACTAGAAACAAGTTTCACATTTGATAATTTTGGAAAAAATACAAAACAAAGACAGCCACGCTAAGGACTGATCGGCATCAACCATCCGCAGTCGATACAGATAGGACGCCCATTACAAAATAAGCCTTAAGGATACCGCCAAGTTGCATCCATCAATCAATCGATCGGGTAGGAATGGATCGGGCCATTGTTCACAATGTCACGTGATCAACTGCGGTGCGACTTGAGGCTAGAACTGAAACTAGAAACAAGTTTCACATTTGATAATTTGGGAAAAAATACAAAACAAAGACAGCCACGCTAAGGACTGATCGGCATCAACCATCCGCAGTCGATACAGATAGGACGCCCATTACAAAATAAGCCTTAAGGATACCGCCAAGTTGCATCCATCAATCAATCGATCGGGTAGGAATGGATCGGGCCATTGTTCACAATGTCACGTGATCAACTGCGGTGCGACTTGAGGCTAGAACTGAAACTAGAAAGAAGTTTCACATTTGATAATTTGGGAAAAAATAGAAAACAAAGACAGCCACGCTAAGGACTGATCGGCATCAACCATCCGCAGTCGATACAGATAGGACGCCCATTACAAAATAAGCCTTAGGGATACCGCCAAGTTGCATCCATCAATCAATCGATCGGGTAGGAATGGATCGGGCCATTGTTCACAATGTCACGTGATCAACTGCGGTGCGACTTGAGGCTAGAACTGAACTAGAAACAAGCTTCCCATTTGATAATTTGGGAAAAAATACAAAACAAAGACAGCCACGCTAAGGACTGATCGGCATCAACCATCCGCAGTCGATACAGATAGGACGCCCGTTACAAAATAAGCCTTAGGGATACCGCCAAGTTGCATCCATCAATCAATCGATCGGGTAGGAATGGATCGGGTCATTGTTCACAATGTCACGTGATCAACTGCGGTGCGACTTGAGGCTAAAACTGAAACTAGAAGCAAGTTTCACATTTGATAATTTGAAAAAAATACTAAATAAAGACAGCCACGCTAAGGACTGATCAGCATCAACCATCCGTAATCGATACAGATAGGACGCCCATTACAAAATAAGCCTTAGGGATACCGCCAAGTTGCATCCATCAATCAATCGATCGGGTCGGAATGGATCGGGTCATTGTTCACAATGTCACGTGATCAACTGCGGTGCGACCTGAGGCTAAAACTGAAACTAGAAGCAAGTTTCACATTTGATAATTTTGGAAAAATACAAAATAAAGACAGCCACGCTAAGGACTGATCGGCATCAACCATCCGCAGTCGATACAGATATGTAGGACGCCCATTACAAAATAAGCCTTAGGGATACCGCGAAGTTGCATCCATCCATCAATCGATCGGGTCGGAATTGATCGGGTCATTGTTCACAATGTCACGTGATCAACTGCGGTGCGACTTGAGGCTAGAACTGAAACTAGAAGCAAGTTTCACATTTGATAATTTGGGAAAAATCAAAATAAAGACAGCCACGCTAAGGACTGATCGGCATCAACCATCCGCAGTCGATACAGAAAGGACGCCCATTACAAAATAAGCCTTAGGGATACCACATGGCATCAATCGATCTACCAGCTTGACAACTTGTTTGACCACAGCTTCGTCAGTTGATCACGTGCACTGGCTCGATACAAACTGCAACTAGGATGTTTCTGGAATGCCGGACTCTATGAGTGTAATATTATTGTTTACTGGGTATAACTATACCTGTGCCTGTCTAATCCCTTATTTCCCACAGCCCCAACCAACCCCCAAGCCGCGCGCGCGCAGTTCAGCCAGAAAAAATGGGAAAACTAAGTGGCAAAGTCATAAACGAGCACCTTCAATTGACGCAATACACACACAAAATCAAGTATAAATAAATGCACAAAAAAGCAGTGATAAGATATGTACAAAGTTCCGGCCGGAAAGCAAGTATTATATGAATGCACAAAAAACTCACGAAGAAATCATAAAATCGCACGTTCAGCCGTACCCCGCCCCTCCCCCCATGCCAGTATTCTAGTAAAGTAAAAAAAGCAATGCCCTTAAACTTTCCTGACTGATCGTTTCCTCACATGGCGACAGCGTGAGAAGGCGGTTGTAACCTTGATTCGTGAATTGATCAGTTGAGCACAAGTTGTCGGGAATGCACATGAACTGAAATTCGTGACCGTCAAAGTCAGCAATAACAATGCGTATTAAATGCTTGAGAGCAACGTTTGGCCGTTTGGTTCATACGTATACTGATGATGACCTAATGTACCGCCCGTTTTTGTAATCACAGGTTAATGTGAAAAGTCTCCGTTCGTCAGCAGAAAACGAAGCGAAAAACGTCCCTAACGTGCACGTGCAAACCTGTGCGTGATGTTTCATTATCTTGGTGGAGCATTGAACTGGACTCGCTTGAGTGAATGAAGATCGTCTCATTTTGGCTGCCGTGTTCATCGGAGCGCAATTTTTATTGAAAAAATATTGTCTGAACCAAATCGAGGGACTTGAGGAAATCAGGCAAACACAAAAATATATGACGCAAAGCGGCGTGAACGAGCCAGCGCGAGAAAAATGCTCGAAAACTGAAGAAACCTGGCAAAAAACTGCGCCTTTTATGCTACGCATCTGAACGAAAGAGGGCGGAGTCGGATTAATGTGCAATAAGTCACCCGGATTATGATAGCGAAAGGTATACCTACGTTTGATCTTGATGCCTCAATAGTGCAATTATAACGTGTTCATGTGCACCACTTGCATACAACTGGGGTACCATAGCCAGAGACCTGTTCATATTGTTTGCCCGCAGCACCAGAAGGCTCGTGAACGGCGCGCTCATCACAGGCAGTGGTAGTATATTCGGACGATGCTGTTAACCGACACAAAGACACATGACCGATACAGGATTTCCCTGAAATTTCAAGGGCGGTAATTTGAAAAAGAAATTAAAAAATTAAAAGCGGAGGGAGTGGGTCAAAGTTGGAAATTCAAGATTTAATGCACATTGTCGTGGTGGACAGGGATGGTGGACATTCGACATCTTTTGCGAATGGTCGACGGAGATCGCGCCTTAAAAGTTTATACCTAGTCCACACCGTCGCCATGTAGGCCAACTGTCTCTAAGAGCTTTTCACCAAAACAAGTTTTGAGAATGGTGGACGGAGATACTGTACAAGTTTCGAGAATGTTGGACGGAGATGGTGGATATTCGAGAACTTTACCGCTAACCTGATGATTCACTCGTTTCGTGCCACTCGGATACAACCCATCTTGAAACAACCCGAATCTGAGTGGAGGAACGTATTTGGAAGCTTTTCGAAAATGTGTCCGGTCCAGCATGTGTCGGTCAACAGCATCACGCGTATATTCAACATCCTAAAGGGCGCTTGGTGAGCTTTGATGAACGGTGATTAGATGTTTCAAGATGAATCACCAACGCCCTACCGTATGCTCGCAGTACCAAACCTAATTTGATATTATGTCGAAGAATAAAATTTGAAAATATTACACGTATGCCAAATTTATCTCGACAAAAAAGAAGTGCCACAAAAACAGTAATGGACAGAAGGAAAACATAAAGAAACGAATAAAAACACATAATTACATAAACCAGTTGATGGTGCCGTTGTCGTCAGAGTTGTATACTCCAATCTAAACTGTTCATTGGAATAGATAGCACCGCCGCTACAAAGGGACTAAGCTGTATCCAACGCCACGCACTCGTGAAACATCACGAAATGCACGCACATGTCCCAAGTCCGTCAACTGAATCGCTGTATCCCAAAACCAATCACTATAAAAGTCGATCGCCTCGTGGCAAGTGGTGGCTGGGGTGGTTGACTGGAATCCTTTCTGCAGAAAACAAAAGACTGCGATAACTTATTTCAGATTTTTACTACTTATTCGTTTCATGTTGTGTTAGACAGACAACCGTAACCGTTTGAAATTAAAAAAAACATTTCATATTTGCAAGAAACGAAGGATTTTTGGTGATCAAAGTCTCGTTGAAATGAAACACTGCTTGCAAATTTAATTGGACAGGAATTGATAAAACTAGCAGACCAACCATCATCCTCTCGAAGCTAGGTACCTAAATGTACCTAATTGCAACCATACGACATTTCGAGCTGCGGTCAACGAGATGGATATGGCGATGTCTCGTTCGATACGCATTCACGTCAGCCTGGGGACGCCAGCCACGTCGCTAAATGGTGGTACACGGAAGTGACGGACAATCACCAACCCACCATCTGTTCTGGACTGTTGACAATATGGACTGATCCCTACATGCGCCCTCTGAGCCCGACATTTGTCGTTTGACGAGGACGAGGATTAATGCATAATTTTCAGTTCTGTTAACATGTCCTGTGATCTGTCCTGATGTCCGTGATCTTTCTCTCTCCTTGGCGCTTTTTGTAGCTTTTATTTGCTGTGGTTTTGTTATAACCAGTGTTGTAACTATTTTCATTTCCGTAATTGTCCCACCCGGTCTTGTAACTGTGCTTCTATCACTAATTTACGTGCATGGTTTTATGCGTCACTGAGAGCAATAAACCAACCAACATTTCGAGCTGTAATTCGGTGAGACACCAACGGCGGTCATCTTCCTCTTTCGGGCGGTTCAGCCGAGACATCACACAGTTTACCACCCTCTGTAGTGAATGACACAGTCGGAAAGCTCGGGAAGACAACAACTCCACGACTTGTCCCAAAGAGTGACCTTTCTGATGAAAAAAACAGCTATTTTCAATCAACTAAGAACACACGAACCGATGCAGTCCCATGATGGCTGTCAAGCACTGGGCGCCGGCCATGAGCGCGGTCGATTGGGAATCGTTGGGCCGGGTAGGATTTGCGAATGCCGTGCAGACTCGTTCCAATCATCGTCATCATAAAGTACAGAAACTGACGATTCTGCGTGACAATATTAAAATTAGGTTTAGTCGACGTCGGCCATAAATAACTAAAAGTTACGTGCGTTAACTCCAATCCAACATCGCATCGAAATCCAATCTCCAGCTTTTCCGTGTCCTTGACTCGACAGAAATATTGGGCGTGTTGTTGGCCTGCGGCGATTGGAGCACCATCATTTCGATATGAAGCGCTCCCGAGCGCTGAAATTGGGTACAATTTGGTGTGCTGCCCTTAGATATGAAATATCATCCAACTAAACAGCCGCGCAAACTCAGATGACCGGGTTTGATCGGCTCGACTTTGGCCGCCCACCCCTCGTTGGTCGTCTCGTGTCGCACCTGACGAAACACGGGGGCTTTATTCCGGGGTGGGTCTCTATTAATTCACTGACCCCTTCTTGGGGGGCTGTATTCGTTTTGCCGAAGCAAATTTTCAAAAATTTTACGGCGTACCATTTAATACTACGCCGGATCTAGTACAGAATATTCTGCCGTGAATATAAAAATAAATTTTACCCACTATGATTATGCACTAAGGTTCGGTTGCATGACACTTCAATGCAATGCCACCTATTCCATTATGTATTCTGCCGTCGGCGTAGTGCTCTGGAATAGGTCACAACTTTCTTACAGAATATTCTGCCGAAGTTCAGTTACTTACAGAATGTTCTGCCGTCGGCGTGCTATGTCGATCCAGCATGGGTCTCACAACGATCTCGCTTGCGGTGGGTTACGGTATTCGGGGACTGAGTGACAACCTCCCTTAGACTGCCTTTAAGTAACTAAACTTCGGCAGAGTGTTCTGTAAGAAAGTTGTGGAAAATTACAGAATAGCATGCCGAAGGCAGAATATGCTGGAATAGAGGTCTGGGGTTTGTGGGTCGTATTGTATCCAAGTGTCACTGAACTGAGAACCCACATACAGTACATGCTTTAACGCACGGCAGAATATTCTGTGGCAAAGTACGCCAACACTAGCCCGATTTCGGAGTCGGTGCGCCAGCAAAACCAAAGAAAGAGAAATCCTCATTCACCACGTTGTATTCCACAACGTGTGACGTTTTTTCTGCACCTCCGAAATGGCTTTTTCCGTCGGGGGTTGTCCTCGCCTTTGTCTGCGGGGGGTTGCGCCCCCAAATCAGCACCCACCGTAATTTTGATCTCCAAGGATCGTGGCGAGACCCTTCTGTTTTTTATCTATGTTTCGCATGTTAGCGCCAACACCAACCAACAATTCCAAGTTTTGGTGATCGACGCGCACGATGACAATTTCCAGCTTGCTGCCGCTAATACACGTGTCGATAAGTAGCGATCAGCATGGGTCTCGCAACGATCTTGCTTGCAGTGGGTTGCGGTATTCGGGGGCTGAGTGACGACCTCTCGTAGACTCCCTTTACTATTGAATAGTACGCCGTGAAATTTTTGAAAATTTGCTTCGGGAGAACGTTCTGTAAGAGCGCCGGGGGCTCTATTCCGGGGGGGGGGCTGTGTTTAGGTTTTTACGGCAGGCTTATGTTTTGGCATCGGCTTAGGCCTAAGCCTGAGCCCAAGCGTTTCCAGGCATTTTTCGATTGGGTCCGCCATACTCCAGGAGTGCCCGGCTTCTTCCTCCGCCAGGAATAAAAAGAGAGCGACGTTTTTTCAGAAGCCGGTCGCACGCAATGAGGTCGCATTCGCAATAAGTGTCAGTATTGCCTGGTGTAGCTACCCGGCGGGGCCCCTACTGAAGCTTCTGAAGTGACGGCTGGGCGGGGGGGGGGGGTGGGGGGGGGGGTCATTTTACTGAAACTAGTCTAAATACTGAAGAAAATGTGGCCTAAAACACTAATTTCGCGCGCAGCGCGCGATTTTTCGCCTATTTGTCAAAAATATGCTAATAAATTTCCAATGACGTATTCGGACAAGTAAGTGGGGGGGGGGGGGGGGGGGGGGGGGGGGGGGGACCTTTGGGGGGGGGGGGCCCCCCCCCCCCCGCCCCATCAGTATTGTCTATCTGACGACTTTTTCATGGAAAAGAAATGAGCAAATTATTTCACCACCCCATGTCCGGGACCTGGGTGTCTTAATAGACCAACAAAACTTAAAATTTGAGTCACATATTCGCAAAATTGTGGCTGACGCCAGTAGAATGGAGAAGACCATCCGCCGAAACTTTCACAGTCGAAATCTCGACTTCCTCAGAAAACTCTACTTGACCTACGTTCGTCCATCGCTGGAATTTTCCATGTCCATTTGGTCCCCTCAAAATGTCACCTTGGCCAAAAACGTTGAAAAAATTCAACGTTGGTTCACTTGTTATTTACCAGGCATGCAGACACTGTCTTACCAACAGCGTCTGCATGCCCTAAATTTGGACCCCCTAATTTATCGCCGGACCGTGAACGATCTTGTGCTTGTGTACAAGGTTTGTTTGTTTGTTTATTGCTCTCAGTGACGCATAAAACCATGCACGTAAATTAATGATAGAAGCACAGTTACAAGACCGGGTGGGACAATTACGGAAATGAAAAAAGTTACAACACTGGTTATAACAAAACCACAGCAAATAAAAGCTACAAAAAGCGCCAAGGAGAGAGAAAGATCACGGACATCAGGACAGATCACAGGACATGTTAACAGAACTGAAAATTATGCATTAATCCTCGTCCTCGTCAAACGACAAATGTCGGGCTCAGAGGGCGCATATTGGGATCAGTCCATATTGTCAACAGTCCAGAACAGATGGTGGGTTGGTTATTGAACGTCACTTCCGATTCCGACCATTTAGCGACGTGGCTGGCGTCCCCAGGCTGACGTGAATGCTTATCGAACGAGACATCGCCATATCCATCCCGTTGACCGCATCCGGACGCGGTGTCGATAGAGCCCTGTGTACAAGGTCGTTCATGGTCTCATACCTGGGGTAACCAAGGAATCATTCTTTCCATCACGATTCACGTGACACCGGCCGCCCAACCCGATGCACTCCCACAGGTTGTGTCGGGCTCATGGGGCGGGTCCGGATTTGTCCGGGTACCGTATTGGGCATATCGCGTCGTGGACCTCTGGAACGGGCTCCCAGAGAGTGTGGTCTCTGCTGCCTCAACTGCGGCCTTCAAAACTAAACTAAGCTCACGTGGTCGAGACCTAGTTTCTCGCCACATTATTCTTCAAAATTTTCAGCCGTCGTTGACTGATCCCCTCAGTCACTGGGTTGCTGCTTTTCAGATAATCATCAATATTCCGTCATCCGTTGCCGACTTTATTGCTCGTTACGTTTGTTCTCTTCATTAGTTTGGTTGGTTGAATCTCGCCGGTACGTTTTCTTTGTCGTTTGTTCGTTCATGTTCACATTTTCATTTATTAATACTCATGTTCATTTTTTTAGGGTTTCTCCGGATCTTGTGTAAAGGTCTTTGCGAAGGCGTGCAGATAAAATTTGAATTTGAATTTGAAAACAATGAACTTTCAACCAAAAAAATAAGTTCAAAAAAATCGCAAAATTATGACAAAAATTGGGTTAAAATCTGAGCCAAAAATTCGGGCCGAGCCGGGCCGGGCCGGAGATTTGGGGGCTCGGGCCGGCCGGACCGGGCCGGCCAAACCCGGCCCAATTGCGACCTCTGTTTTGAGGTCGAAAATATGACCCATTTTTGCCCCTTTTTGGAAAAAAATCTCAATAAAAAGGGTATTTTGGCGATTTTTGACAACATTGACCTAAAAATCACTCATTTTATGCCTAAAAATGCCTATGTTAGGCAAAAATTGGGGGAGCAGACGTAGCCGGAGCGGAGGGGGAACAGTGCGGCAGGCGTGGGGAACAGGCGGTACCCTCCTTTTTTTCGGAGGGGGAACAGACGTCCCCACCTGGGGGGGAAGGGGGGGACGGACCCGGAAGGGGGGAGGACCCAAATTTGGAGAAAAGTCATTTTTTGAGGTCGAAAATTTGGCTCATTTTTGCCCCTTTTAGGCAAAAAATCTCAATAAAAAGGGTATTTTGGCGATTTTTGACGACATTGACCTAAAAATCACTCATTTTATGCCTAAA
>JASAMV010007946.1:0-41955 GCA_030248065.1 Rhynchonema sp. JSB1_4 | reverse complement strand
GGCGTTTACACCTGGTTCTCCAAAAATTAAAAAGATTTTCCATGTCCAAGGGTGGGGTTCCTGGAAAAAATAATCCCAAAACTCTTCTAAGTGTCCCAAAAAAATTGGTCTAAGACTTGCTTAACAAAGGGTTTTCTTGCGGCAGCAAGCTATTTTTGACATTTCTAGGCGAAAAAAATGGTCAATTTTGGTACTTCTCGGGGTCAAAGAGTCGTTTCTTTGGGGTGCTTGCTCCAAAAGTGAAAAATTTCCCATGCCCCAGGCCGATCCAGGGGGTAACCCCCAACTACACCACTGATCCATCCCCCAAGGAATCCTTGCAACCACTTACTTGCCACTACACTGCTAACGAATATCATTATCACAACGAATAGTGACCGAACTCGTGTCAAAAACCCACTTTCCGATCGTCAGGTTTCAAAGTCAACCGACAACTTGTCCATCTGCTGATTCACATTCAGGCGATCACCGATGACAAGGTGTTCGTGCGTCTGATCAAGAGCGATGATAAGCGCACGGCGCACATCGAGAGACTGACGGTCGAACAGCGACAGACGAAGAAACCGAACGCAATGTCGCAACAGAATCTGACTGATGAGCGATTGATCGAAATTGTGCGTGCGCTGGGCTGTGGCTCGGGGTGCATTGAATTGAGTCAATTGCGGTTTGGTAGACTTGTGCTCATTGCACATAAACTAACATGTTGCTTTATGTGCCCATGTTGCGGCTGAAATTTTGCAATTTTTTTCTGCAACGCCCAAAATGGTCCGCAAAGTTCGTCAATTGTTGGACCTGGTCTGGTTTCGCACGAAATGTGTCCCTGGAAAAGTTGGGAAATATTTTTTGTTTGCACTGGCGTCTCGCTGAACGTCTGCAACGACGCACAAGCCACGGCCACTGCGAGGAACGCGCTCCGGCACGGCTTCGCTCTCTTCGGGCCACTGTTTTCTGAATAGGATGATCAAATGCTTCCATTGAAAATGTATAATTCAATTTTGGATGGCTGCACTTTCATGCTATAGAGTTTTCGGCTCGAAACAAGACTGGTAGAATAATCAAATCATTTTAGTGCACCCCAGCTGTGCGCTAACCGCTGAATTCACACGTATCTTCATGAATCTACTTTAAGGAAATATCCACAATGTCCCCATTATTTCACATTCCAGTACAAACACCGTATTATCATGCTGTTGATCGGCAATGGTCCGATGCCGGTGTCGCGTCTGGTGCAGAAATACCAGCAACAACACGGCACACAGTCGAGCGAGGCGAAACGGGCATTCAACGGACAGGGACTGAAACAAATAATTATGCAGCAGATGAATGATGTCGTGCATGTATGTATGTTTGGCGTTGTTTCATCGAACGCGGTCAGCTCTTACAGAATGTATCGAACTTGGTGATTATGTCGGACCTCTGTCTTGGTTACTTAACTTTTTTTAGTTGAAGCTGAAGGCATCGTGAGGTTTACAACCGGAGGTTGTGATTTCGACCCATTGCAATGCTGATAAATCTCTTGCCATACAGTCCATATTGATGTGCAACAAAGTTTTGCGCTGCTTTCTTTGTGCCAGACGCCACGTTGGGTGTTACCGCGCCATTATTGGGCCGACAGGCATGCCTCGTGGTCGTTTATTTCCGAAGCCTGGTCGTGAGCAGACTAATTTTTTCACGAAATATTTTCTATCATCAAAAAGCAGGCGGAAGATTCGGTTGTGGTTCATTCGTTAAATTACACTTGATAATATTATTTATCGGTTGCAGATCGACCCGAACGCCCAGCCGGAGCCCATGGTGCAGCTGCATCAGGTGCCGCGTCAGAATCTGGTCGACTCAACATCAGCCAGTGAGCAACTGGTGTCGGGCAGTGGCAGTGTCGCTGCAATGGGCTTGGCCAGCACACCGATGCCCCCACCGCCCCCCGGCCCGGATCCAAACCAATGGTTCGCTGGCAACGTCTGTGACCCGGCCACGCCCCCGCCTGGCACGTCGACGCCCGTCCAAGGTTGGAATGGTGGCTTATCTGCGTTGACAGGTGTTTTTCAGTGTTTCTTTTTGGAGCATACGATGTGCCGCTTTGGCGAGACTTGAATTGGGTTGACTGACTGTACGTTGTTGTTTGTTATCGCATTTTACGTATACTGTTGTGTTTTGCTTCGAATACATGCCTGCTGAGCTAAGCGCTGTGTGTGGGGGAACTGCAGAATTGCTGACTTGTGCGAACGAAACGGAAGACAGTGCAAAGGCCGCACGAACAGACGTAACCAGCAACGTAACGCTTGCTTATCGTCGTCACCTTATCTTTTGGTTGTTATGCTTTAAAAAACGCAGCCATTGCAAAACGAATGCTCCTCGTCACAGCACATAGCTTGAGGGAACTCGTAGACCAGTTAAAACTGTTCTTGCTTACTCCATCCGCAGTAGATCTTATGATTTTGTATGGAATGCAATGGTCGGTATTTTTGACGCATGTGGCACACGACCAGTTCGAGCTCACCACCAGCACACAAAACACCAATACAAAAGCGACGTACAGTACAAAGGTGCGCTAGCGCTGTGTATGCCAAGGTTATCTGCATTTTTTGCACGCGCTCTTTGTCTGCGTGACCAGTTTTTTGCGCGAAATTTCACTTTTCTGATCACATCTTTCGTTCGTTTTTTTTAAATGGTGCATTTTTCTTTTTTTCCCACAGCCAACCCCAACCATCTGATCGGTTCGCTGCCCACCAGTCTGCCGTTGCCGACAATGAGCTTCGTCAACTCCAATTTTCAACAATTATTCCCCGCCACCAGCATGGCACAAATGCGACCTGGTTGGTTTGTTGTGGTCATTGTATTGTAAAGTTTTGAATATTTTTAGTTGACGACGAGAATTAGGGTTTGCAACATGGTAGGCCACATTGCAGTTCGTCGTGAGTGACATGATAACCCACCTTATGGCCCGTGTTTTTTGTTTGAACTTTGTTAATTAGTTTGTGAGAGGCTGCGGTACCAACCAATTCGCTGTCAAAAGCTGCTGTGCGTATATGCAACGGTCGAAACATTTTGTGATGCGTAACAGCGGTCGGCTCGGCATGCATATTCGTATAAGACAAACTACGCCAACACGAGTCCGATTTTGAGGTGGTGTGCTTGCAAAACGAATAGAAGAGGAAAATCCTCATGCAACCACAACGTCTAACATTTCCCGAATCAGCAGCCACGTACGAATGTTTCACTGATCTGTCACCTCCGAAATCGGGCTCGTGTTGGCGTAGTGTTACCATACATGCATTTCGTGCACACATATATTCGATACAAAGCAATGCGCGGCCGAGATAGAACGAATTACCATATTTGGCACACATATTTCCAAGAATTTGTTTCCAGCCCTATTCCGTCCGACTCCACACGGTTCGTTTGTGGCCACAAACGCGTTGGCCTGCAACACCGCCAATCTAGCAATGACCAGCGGCAGTGGACCGGTGCCTCAATTTTTCAGTCAAATCACACCAAATATGCAGCCCAGTTGGTTGTTTGATTTGTCTTGGATCTTTTCATTGTCAAACGCAGCAGCAGTCTGACTGCCGGCTGTTGTAGCAATAATGTAACAGCTGTAAGTTTTTGCCCGTTTCGGCCTGTTTTCACACAGGCGGAGGTGCCAGGCCTCGTCAGTGCGAACACCTCCGGCCAGTTGTGAATTTCAAAAAAGCACCACGAGCAGGGACCACTTTCTATTTCATACAATAAAAACTTAAAGTGTAGCCAAAAGTTACAAGCAATTGTAAATCCACTTTCCACAATAATTTTGTATCCGGTTACAATTTTTTGTAGCTGTATACAACAGAGCTGAAAATGTTTGATGGCATGATTTTCTTTCGCTTAGGCAACCATGAAGACGCGCGTTCGATAAAATTAGTTTCGAATAAATTGCTTCTAGAGATGATAAACATTATTTAAAAAATCGGGCCCGGGTCAAATAATGGATAAACAATCAAATTGTATCGAGTTAGGACGGTCCCACCGGTGTGCACCCAGCTACAATTTTTCTCTTTCTCACAATGCGAGTTACAAAATTTTCTTTTGTAGCTGGATACAATTGTACCCAGTTACAATTGTATCACTCACAATTGTAACTGCGTGAAGTTACTTTTGTACCTTGGTACAAATTGTGGCGTTTTTTTGTAAGAACTTACAATTTGTATGAAATAGAAAGTGTTCCGAGGTCTTATTGCTCGTGTGTAAAACATGAATTAATTAAACTCGGATAATTAAACCACAAGTTAGCCACATTCTACTGTACACAAACATGAAAATACAATTCATCGACCAACGTTTGATGTTTCACACAAGGGGAAATATTGTTTGAAAACAGTGACGCACAACGAGGTGCGGCAGGTTGCAAAGTGCTAAATGCACACCCAATATTTAGCATGTCAGCACAAATTACTTGCAGTGCCATTGGGTCACCACCTACTCCAACCGGGTCAACTACATCCGCACGCACCAGGTGTACCTCACCATCGCTTAATGCCCACTCCATGGACACCATTCTCTGCGCCACCTCCTATCAATACGGGCATTCCGGTTGGTGTGGTAAATTTGTCAGGTTTTTATTCGATGTTGTTCAGGTAGGTTTACGGAGACCACGAGAAAGTTTGTTTGTCCCGTGTAAAACTTTGTGGCGACCCATTCGGATTAGGTTTTTTCGGGTGAATGATGGTCATAAGGATATTTATCGATCCACTACTTTCGACTAGCGTTAAAAAGTGTTCATTTACGGTGTGGGAAGAACTTCTACAGTACACTTGTCGAAACTAGTGGCCTCAGTAAGTTTCTTATGATACAAGGAGCCAAATGACCAAAAATCCGATCTAATCGACAATGACCACCTTCCGTGATTTCGTCCACCTTCTCACCCTTTCCTGTCCTGGTTTTGTATTAATTTTTTCATTCCCGTAACTTGCACACCCTGTTTTGTATTTATTTTCATGTCCGTAAACTCCACACCCGGTCTTGTGATTATGCTTCTTTCACTTAATCTTCTTATTTATGTATTATTGAGTTGGTGCCGACGCAATAAACTAATCAATGACTACAAACCACGTCCACGAGAGCATCGGTGTATGCAAACACTGCCCAATCACAAAGTTTGATACCGACCAGCATTGCACGCATTCCTTTGCGCAACAGCCAATCTTCAATTGCACTTCACGTCCGTTACAGCCGCCCGGTGCCCCTCTACCGCCGACAGCCGGCAGCGACGTGCCCGTAACAGGTGACAACGTGCCGTCCACCAGTGCACCGCCGACATCGCCGGCCAGTGCGCACGCGCCGCCGAACAGTGCACCGCCGGGATTGATGACGTCGAAATCGGCGGAAATGATCCTTGTGGGCAGGGTGGTGGATTTGATCATGCGAATTCGATTGACACCTGGTTGGTTTGCGCGCATTGAAGATGTGGCTGAGAAGGAGGGCTAATGGCACGATCGTCAACCCAAGTGGTCGACTCTGGTCATCAACTCAAGCAGCCCTAAACTGTACATGGGAGTTAACGATCTGGGTTGACGACAGTACTATAAGCTAAAAGCGGTGCTAATTTCTTTGACCTAATGGTGGAAGTATCAAAATGTCAAACATCAAAACTGTCTGCATCACCTTGACCTCTTAAATTTGGACGTTCTGCATTCACTGACGAAGGTCGTTAAGTTTGGACCAGTCAGTGAGTTTTGAAATATCATTCAAGAGAAGCAACATCAGCAAGGCCAAACAAGGCAGAACCGGTTCAAACCTCACTGCCGTATTGTATAGTCCGTCCACCAGCTCATGGCACTTTGTGTTGCTGCTGGCCGACTTGTTCCCTTCCTCCACGTTCTAATGAAAGAGAAATTGAGTTTCCGAAAAAAATTATTTTTGCTCCTAAATTGCTGTCTTTATGAAATCGACGTGTTTTATCGATTTTAATTTAATTTAATGTTAAATTTGATCGAATTCAATCATTTTCGACACATTTTGTTCTTTTTTTAGTTTTTTTTTGCAAAATCGGTCACACTCAATTTCTTTTTCATTAGAACGTGGAGGAAGGGACCAAACCAGCCAGCAGCAACAACAAAGTGCCATGAGCTGGTGGACGGACTATACCTAATTATTATTAGCCATAACAAACAAACAGTTTGACACGACACTCTCAAGACAAATATTGTCACAAGAGGAGACAAAATGTTTTAGTGCCAGTGCCACCATACATAACCGTAAAGATTCATTGAGAGGAATAGTTTCGTAACCCGTAAGACATGAAAAGCAAAACTTATTGTCATCTAACTTGAAAGTGCTGTTTATCTCTTCACATTCCCATTTTTACCTCATTTTTCTCATTTTTTTCCGTCAAATGTGTTTCTTTTTCGCCAGAAATCAACCGCGCGGCGCTATACAGCTTCATGGTCGAACTGCTGGGCCGCTGTCTGGACGCGAACACCAACTTTGGCATGAGCTGGCCGGATTTCTGCGAACAGTATGTGACCACCAAAGTCGACGTCAAACCGCCACAAGCAGACGCGAATACCGATTTTGTGATTCGACCGTTGGCAAGCGATAAAGATCAGGTGGTGTGATTTGTTTATGTTCGGCCGTATCAACTTTGAAGACGAGTCCATTGGCATGCACTTGGCAGGGGCATAGGTAGGTTCTGGTTGAGCTGTATTTTGTTGGTTGGTTTGTTGCCACCGTTCGGTTGTCGTGGTCTCATTGTTGACTGAAGATGTCTGACAGATCTTCTGCGCATTTGATCGGGTTACGCCACAGATCGATTGGGCTGTATTTTGTGATAGAGTTTGGCGCACTAATTTTGACCAGCGTAAAAGTTGTTTATTCAGTGCAGGTGAACGACTTTCACGCTGGTCGAAATTAGTGCGCCGAACTCTGTCACGAACGGCAGCTTCAGCAAAATTTACCAACGCCCGTGCCAACAAGTCCACGCCAATGAAGTTGTCTTCAAGGTCGATGCGAAGACCATAGTGTTTATGAAACGTCACTGAACTGCGTTGACGTACACTTGTTTGGTATTACGCATGAGTCTGGTGCATTCTCGTGCGCGCACTGACGATGTCCAGATGCACCACCGACTAGGACTTGTGATGAGCGCAGGGTGGTGCAAAAGTAGCTGCATGCAAAGCATATTTGCTTTTGATTACCATGACTGTGGGGGTTGTTCTTCACCTGGTTTAGGCCAAATTGTTTTCGTTGGATCTCACGGCTAACTTTGTGTTTATCGAGAAACATTTTCGAATGAACTAATCATGCGATAGTGCCACTGGCAGACATTGGCACACATTCGTAGCTATTATTTGTATTGACTCATTTTTTGTGTTTCAGTCCACATGCCTGGCCGACGATCGATCGAAGCCGAAAACCGAATCAAAAGCAACTGCCACGAACTCGATAGATCTCGCACACGTTGGTTTCGTTGTTTTTTGTTTGTCACTAATCAAGACTGAAGCAATAGCTCAGTTCTCTATTCACGCCTGATCTATATACATTCCTCGAAACATTTTCGGTCGCAAAAGGAGTGTATAGCAGTGTTTTATTTAGCAATTTTTATAATAATAGAGTAGTCTAAAGGTTGTGCTGTGCCCAGGGTTGGGCAAAAAAAACGACGGCGTTTTTTTCTTAAAAAAACGACGTTTTTTAAAAAAAACGCCTGGGTCGTTTTTCGTTTTTTTTAAATCCTGAATTTCCTTGATTTTCCCTGATTTTTCAGGGAAAGTACCCTGATTATCAAGGAAAATCATTTTCTTGTCCCATTTTTTTCAAAAAATTTTCGACCAATTTTTACTTTGTCGAGATACGTCGATATACGTTGACTTTCAGTGATGACCCCGGCCAAAGTTGGTCCCACGATGCGGGTCTGATATGGGATCTTAGCAACTCGCTAGAAAAGGGTTGAAACCTGTTTATTTTGCCTCAGAACACATAGAATGACTTCATTTAACCACGTTTCCTTCCCAACATGAGCGTTTTCCAATTTTTTTGGTGGCATATTTTGGTCATCTGGGCGTTTTAAAAAAAACGTTTTTTAAAAAAAAAACGTTTTTAAAAAAAACGATTTTTTGAAAAAAAAACGTTTTTTGCCCAACCCTGGCTGTGCCTGCCTGTGCGGGAATTTATCCAAAAAAACTGGCCCTGATTTTTAGGCTCAGTTACATTTGAACACTGAGCTATTTGTTTTTCTGGCAAAGCTTTTTCACCAGAAAATTGATCAGCAGAGCAACCTGTTGCTGCCGCTTTGAAACATTCCGTTGACTGCATGCTTTGTGTGTGTGTGTTTGGGTCGCCCAGTGCAACGTCATTTTCTATAAATTTCTGTGTTTCATTGTAAATTCAGGAAAGATTTCGGTTTTGCTTTATCATACAGTCATTGTGCGACCTAGGCCAGCCACCTGATGCCTGTTGGTCTTGCTTTTACCAACGAACATCTGTGAAACTTGTGAACTCTGAGCCGCCACACCAAATGATGCTCCCGGCAGGACTCGAACCTCCGGCCTCCCAGCCACCAGGCCTGGACAGCCAGTTGCTCGCCCAACTGAGCTACGGGAACGCGGTCTCTGCTTCTCAAAGTTGCGCTTGTACCCATGCAACCGTGCAGACACACACACACTGCTTTGCCGCCCACAGCGCTACACGTTGCGCTGGCTAGCAGACTTCCAGTCCACAAACTCTCCACAGACTTTTTATTGAGGTGTCCCCTTCGAAGGCCAGTTGTACGATGGGGTGTATTTATATGTATTGCATCGCCCCTTTCTAGCCCCCTGGCACCAGCGCAGTGCATCTGCCAATCGACATGTGCAAAACATCCATCGGTCTGGCGCCGCTCGTGTTTCTGGTGATCGAAAATCGTGGCCCGCAATATCCGAAAGGCATGCCCTTCTCGGTCATTATTGAGTCGTTAAAGGTGCGGTGGATTTTCTTTCGTAATTTTGGTTTTCTTTTGGTGTTGGTTTCTACATTTTTTATCAAAAATTTATTGATCCCATCAACTGAGATATAAACAGTAGCAGACCCACCACGAATCGCTACTCAACCGTAATTTGTATGCAACGCTCGGAACATTTGTTTCTTTAAAATCCGCAGCAAGTCTCACTCAGTCAACAGCAGTGGTTAAATTTGTGTTTCAAATGAATTGCGCTTAATTGTACAATGCAGAGTGGTAAATTGTGCTAAAAGTCGGCACTCCTGAATTTCCAAGCGCACTCTGCCTATTTCAGCAGCAATATAACGTGACAGCGAGTTACAACGATGTTTCGAATGTGGTGCTCGAGTATATATCCCACTTCACACTCTCTGAAAGCGTAAATGATGGTTAGCTATTTTAGTCAGTCGTTGGTGGTACTGTTGAATGTTGTTTGTGATCGCTCTCAATAACGCATCGGCCCAAATTCTCGAAAACACCACCGCCGCCGGGGCGGTTACGCAATAGTGTATTTGATATACAGTGTCTTACGCTCTCCATTTCGGTGTGTAAATTCTCTTTTATTCCCAGAACGTCCGTGCGTTAAAAACGCTGCTGTTCTATACTGGCAGGCGAAAAAAAACGTTTTTTTCGGAAAAAACACCGAAAAAAACCGTTTTTTTCGATACCCGAATACTTTTCCATTTATTTTTCCGTGGGTACCTTTTCGGTTTTTGATCGGAAAAATATCGGTGCTTTATTCCAATTTTGCCAAAAAAAATTGTAATGCAAAACTGATGAGTTTTTCAATTTTGGTGAAAAATTGGCTCGAGCACGAAAATTAACCGATCCAAAGTGGGCCAAAAAGCGTGTAAACCAAGTGTTTTCGACTGACTTCAACAATCTTCAAGAACACTCTCGTTACTTCGAACAAATTTTGCACTGAAATTGTTATAGTTTTTCGAAATTACGTTCTTAAGTACTAGAAAAATATTTGGAAAAAATATTTTTTCCACGAAAAATAAAAAAAACGGTTCTTTATGACAGCATATGCTGTTCGCGTAAGCAGGCAACGAATTGAGCCGCCAGCCGGCTGGAAGTTGTCATCATCGTGTTTGGGGGCGCAACCGCCTCCCGGTGGCGGTTGCGCTTTCGACAATTTGGGCCATAAAACAATGCAAATACAAATAGATCAGCTGACCAAAGTATGCTTACCTGGGTGGGTCACAGGAATAGAAAATAATTATAGTCGAACCACACCAACATGAGCTCGATTTCGCAGCTGGCAGAACTCAGAATAGTGAATCATTCTGACGTTGCTGCTGATTTGGGAAATGTTACACGTTGAAGAATACAAAGTAGAGCATGACGATTTTCTCTTTCTATTCGTTTTGAATACACACTACCTTCGAAATCGGGCTCAGGTTGGTTTTAAAGCATCAGTGTGTGTGGGTGTTAGCTCAAAATGTTTCGTACTTCGAGTGTATAGGCTCGAAATTTCACCATTTTACGATCTACAGAATATGTTCCTATTGAAGTTAACCGCATAAATCCAAAAGAACACCGCCTAATAATAGTAACATGAGTTCGTGCATTGTAGTCTAACGGATAATGTAAGTCAAATTTTGTTCTGCAACTTCAGATTCCGGTGATTTGTGCGTGAGCACGTGCGCTGGTGAAGAGTCGTTATGAGTCGAGACAAGCTTGTGCATGTAATTCTATTTTTGTATTCTATTTTTAATGATTCAGGGTGCCTCGTGTTTGCCTATACAGTTTACCTGTGTCACTAAATAACCTAAAACGTTATTTTCCGCCTGTCAAATGTGAAATCCTAAATCGTGTTGTTCTGCTGGCTGGCTGGCTGTGCATTATTTTTGTCTGTTTCCGTCCCTTTGGATGTTGTTTTCTTGTTTGTTTTTGTTGTGAATTTTATTGCGTGAGAGTGTTTTCTGTTTTTGTCGTTTCTAAACCGTTTGTGGAACCATGATGTATTTTTGTGGCGCATGAGAGACACAGTGAATGAATATTTCTATGAACTAGCGTTTATCCGAAGGCGAGGTATATGGAACAATTGAAGACACCAAACAAACACGCCACTAGGACCACGGCACTCAAACAATGTCACACGATTATTATTATTATTCGTATTATTATGCGACAATTATATTTTCCCTCACTGAACCAACACTTTAATCTTGTCAATGTCCTGCTGCGTGAAGAGTTCATACGGCTGGAACAATCCAACGAAATGTTCGACTTCCCACGCCTCAATTCTCTCGCCGAATTGTTCCGCGAGTTTGCACGCGGTGGTCCAGGTCTCCCACCATCTACTCGCGGTCATTTGTCGATGGTTCATGTTGAAATGGGCGACCACCAACAGTGCGCCCGCGATATAGAGGCTGACCGTGATCGCCAGCAGGGACCAGCTGGCAAAGTGCGCGCTTAGAACCGGCAGGACTGTGGATTGGTCGCGGTCCTGGTCTGAGTCCGGCTCGACGACAACACCCATGGCAAATGTCACGTACAAGCACATGCCGACGAGTTCGACGAATGCGTAGAAATAGGAGATAAAGTTGATGCAGTAGAAGTACTCCACAGCGAACATTGTGGCTGAATGACGCCAATTGGTCGTTGAATAGCCAAAGTCGAACGAGGGACGCACCACGCGCAGTGCACCGCCTGCAAATGTTAAGGTCAATGATATCAAACTTTGGTATGGTCGGACCCGTTTAGAATGATATTTTTTGAGGGTTACTGATGGCATATCCATGATCAGCGCTAGATTGTTCCCAGCTACTCTTAGGCTGGTCTCAATTAGTGGCAGGACAGTTTTCTGAACGCGGGACCAGTGGACACATCAACAACAGATGTTGCACACCACCAAACCCAATGAAACATCAATATAAGCGTCTGGTCTGAGGCCTGTGCTGATGTTTCACACACACACACAACAAGGCCAAAGTCGACTGTGACAATGCCTTGGCTTGATGACTGCATTGAAGCCAAAAACACGGGCTTATATTACAGTGGTCAACCCAAGTCATCAAATCACTTCGTCAACTGACTTCGTTGAGTCGTCCGTCAACTCACTCCATGTGAAGGCAAACTTGCAAGAGGCGTTCGCACTGACGAGCCCTGGCGCCACGGTTTTGTCTGAGAAAGCAGGGCGGAACAGGCCAAAATTACTGCACTCAGTACAATGTACCATTGCTCGCGCTCACTCGGAGCCGGCTGTGAGTTGGGGAAGTGATTTGACCACTTGAGTTGACCACTGTAATATTAGCCAAAAAAACCCAATCAACTTATGTGCGAAAACGGAATCATAAACGGCGATAAAACCGTGTGGTGCACAACCAACCAAACATGGCGTGCAGAAATCGTCGAAAGTATTCATCATAGAGCAGCTCCCACAAGTGGGGATGCAGCACGTTTATGGCGGCATCACGCAATTCGAGCGCCAGGTCACGGATGTCCGGGATGACCTCGTAGGGCACGAGCAGGAAGAATAGACAACCGAGGAAATGCGGCAACAACACCAGAAGGATTAGCCACCTGAGAAAGTTTGACAATTTTTTGTTATGATTTTCAAGTCCACATCACAGCTATATTCCCTCAACAAGCTTTGTTTCGGCCTGGCTTTTCAACACAACCCCTTGCGTAAAGCCCAATGGAACTAAGGTAAAAAAATCAGCGTGTCTTCTTTCAAATAAGTTAATACTCAAACAAATCTCGGAAGCGCACTATTTGGAAACATTTTTTGGGAAGTTCCGAGACCAACTTCATCCACTGTACTCGAAGACAATCACATCATACAATAATAAAAACAAAATATTCGGAAATATTTCAGATAAAACCCATCGGGGGCTGTTGTATATGTGGCAAACACCGGTGAACAAAGCTGCACAGCATAGTGAAACATGATCTCACCCACCATGGCGCAACACAACAGAACAGTGCTAACGCAAGCATGCGACTGGCAAACACACACGCGTTGCCGGCATAGAGACACGACCAGTGATACCAATGCATTGGGTCGATGGGGGCATTCTCCAAGCCATCGCTGTCGAAATACCACGCAAATACCTGAAGTGAACCGATAATTGATCGAAAAAGTGGCTAATTCAGATGTAGTTATCCATATGGTCGCATAGGCTCGCAGTCCTGAGCGCAAGAAATGCATGCATGAAACGCGTCGACTTGCGATTATCTGACTTCTTTGCATCGACACATAACCAGAATAAACCGATACAACATGCGGTTGAAAACTAAGTGTCAAATTGTACGATGATTTACTGCTATTCGTATTCGTATAGTATCGAGTTAGCGAAATGCGCTGCGATTTGGTGAATCAAATTTGTTCGCAAGCAACGCTCGTTGTCGGTCAACGGGTTCATACATCATCAACGACTTATGCCCATGTGTGCCTGTGTGGTATAGCTGGACCTCGTGTCAGGAAAATGAATGAATAAATAAAAAAATGTAAAATAAATGATTGCAGGAAAATGAATAAAACAAGCGACAAAGCAACTGGAAACAAACCTGAATTCGATCCAGTCGTTCCCAAATGATAATGGATGCGCTCAACGAGCAGGTCGACACCAGTATTGAAATCAGACAGGTTACTGGAAACGAAAAATATTTTTTGCAAAAGGGAAAAACGAAAAAAAAACTTTAACAAACTCCGCGCATACATGTCATATTATCCGGCTGCATCTCTCCCGTGATGAAGAACGCGTGCACAAACACCAACAGTTGCATGAATAATGACGGCGCTGCCAACAACGTTGACTCGCAGTGATTCGCTTCGAGCATCAGGATGCTGTAGACGCCTGGAAATTTTCTTTCTCCAGTTTGCTCACTTTTACCTCGGCCAGTGTCCACCGTCGACACATATTTTGATGCAATTTATTACCAAATGTGCATGATGACACCCGTAATTCGGCGAATAAAATGCCTGATATCATTTTATGAAGACAAATCTGCCCAATTCTTGTCCTTTTTCAGGTAACTAAACGCGTTTAAGCATAACACTCACGCGCTTGATTATAATGCATCCGATCCTTGGTCCATTTATAGAGAATCGAGTATTTCAGGCACTTTCCGGCCACGTAAACGGGCATCATTTGGCAGGCGGCCACAAATCTCAGGCTGGTCAGTTCGGCTCGTGTGGTGATTCCGAAAATGTCCGGGAAAGTGGTGGCATTCGTGTATTGTTTGAAGTTGATGTAGCCGACAACCAATAGAACGATGACCAGTATTAGGATGCCAATCGCGATCTGAAAGACATTAAATGGATGCCGAATGGAAAATGTACACACAATTCCTCTCCTATGTTTGAGACAACATTTTGGATTTATCCATTCCCTCGAGGAGGGTGTTGGGTCGGAAATTTCCGGGTAGTGTCCATCCATTAATGTGTGTGTACATGCTCACAAGATCGGAAAAGCGCAGAAACGTCAGCAATCTTGGTATAGATATACTTGTAGCACATGTTCGGTTATCAGTCACGTATAACCATTATCTAAAAGCTGTGTATTTCTAAATTTACTGATGCGACGCTTTCGATCTGTCATAGACAATTAGTCAGTCATCACTTGGATCAAATACAATCGCTCACATGTCCGGTCGCAATGTGCAATATGCCCACGGTGACATCGGTGATTATGTCCAACAACAACAACACCACTGCCAACAGAGTAAACACACATTCGCTGATGCTGATCGCTGGCAGTTGGTCGTCGGCAGGTGCCGGCGGTAAACCTGAGGTTGGACAAAAATTGTGTTTTTTTAATATTGGCTTAATTTTTTGGCAGGCTTTGAATCCGATAATGGCAAAATATACATGGATGGGACAGAAATGTTTGCTGGGTCACATAGTCCTTTTTGTATTCGTTCCAAGATGCCCTGGTGCACCCAGGGTTGGGCAAAAAACGTTTTTTTTACAAAAAATCGTTTTTTTAAAAAAAACTTTCTTTTTTTAAAAAAGCGTTTTTTTTAAAACGCCCAGATGACCAAAATATGCGCCCAAAAAAATTGGAAAACGCTCATGTTGGGAAGAAAACGTGGTGAAATGAAGTAGTTCTACGTGCTCTGAGGCAAAATAAACGGGTTTCAACCCTTTTCTAGCGAGTTGTTAAGATCCCATATCAGACCCGCATCATGGGACCAACTTTGGCCGGGGTCATCACTGAAAGTCAAACTCCGTATATCGACGTATCTCGTCAAAGTAAAAATTGGTCGAAAATTTTTTGAAAAAAATGGGACAAAAAATTGATTTTCCTTGATAATCAGGGTACTTTCCCTGAAAAATCAGGGAAAATCAAGGAAATTCAGGATTTAAAAAAAACGAAAAACGACCCAGGCGTTTTTTTTGAAAAAAAAACGTCGTTTTTTTAAGAAAAAACGCCGTCGTTTTTTTTGCCCAACCCTGGGTGCACCATATACATATATATATATACAATGGTATACCACCGTACCAAACAGTGCAAACAGCAAGTATCTGAACAAAAATCCAAACAACACTAAAAACTAGCAGCCCACCATGTTTTACAGCATAAACGGGGAATCGAGTCCGACTATTCTCCAACGCCTCCAATATGAGTGCGCGTTGCACCCAGTCGGTGGCTGTCGTCAGGTCGGATCCCGTATGGAAACTGAGCTCTGGCGTATGGCCACGCATTTGGTCTGGAAATTTGGCTTGAATGTTTTAAAACGTGCCATTCCTAGATCCATTCATTCCAAAGATTCACAAAATAAGAATCGATGGTCGTTGATGTGTTCATATTCACGCACTGAAGATGATCTGGTGCACCACTTGGCTTGTGAGCAGCACCTCCGTCAAACAAAAACACGCAGATCACAGCAAAATGCACTAACGATCGAAATGGCCAGCCAAATCGATTTTGCCATCCTTGCCCGATCTATGGTGCGGCATCAGATGTGTATCATCGCCCTGAATTCTCAAGGCATGAAGGAAAATCTGGCATTCTTTCAAAAAACAAAAACTCCGACAAAACTCCTACTTCATGTTCCAACAGCTTCATCCTGGCGTCGTGCTCCTCGATTTCGGCCGATACCGATTTCGGGATCGGTCTTTTGTGCCGATCGGTCGATTTAATCGCCGGTCGATCGCCGCCGACTATCGGCGATCGTCGCTCCAATTTTGTGGTTGGCGAACCGGGTGGTGAAGGCAGGTCACGTGACGGGACGGACTCGCTGGTGCCCGACTTCTTCAGTGGCAAAATTAGTGGTGGCGCCATTGGGAGAGGGTCGTCGGTAGTCATTTCTGCAAAGTGAATGGATATATACACGGGATAGCTTGTAAGCTTTTAATCCTGTGAATTGTCTGCCACATCGACATCACACATCACGAAATATCCATGGCAAAAAAGTCAAATAGAATTCGTCAACCCCGCACAAACCTCTCAAATCGTCAAACTGATCAATAGTGACGTAGGGCACAACGATCGGTTGTGTGATCGTGATCTTTTGATCATCAAACGATCCTCCCCCGTCACTCGGTCCCATGGTCACAATTGTGGTCGGCACATCCAAACTGCCACCAGGAGACGATCCAGCCATCATCACCAGCGGACGTCCTTGACGAAGTACCATGTGCTCTTCATCGTCTGTAATTATATTTAAATTGATTCATTGAAAACACCCTGTCATCGATCGATATTATTGAAATTGATCATTTTTTGTCGCACTTGACCTTGGGGTGCTCAAACGCGCGACCCCCAACTTTTAGCCAACTATGTATGTTATGTACAGTTTTGTCACATTCTGATTGCGAAAATTTATGGATATTAACCCCGTTTCAACCCAATTTGAGAGAATTAAACATGTCAAACTGTAGGCATGATAATAAGCAACGCACGTACTCATACAGTATACAACGGGTGGCATGATGGGAGACAAAGCACTGAGATGAACCACCCACATGGCACTTTTGTCCACCACGATTGATTGAATAACTTGAACCTCTATATTCAAAATCATACGACCGGAAAGTAAAAGAAATCAAGAAAAGTAAAAAGATGCGCATCTGTCAGACGACGTTGCAGTTGGACCGCTAACACACCGCAGATCTCCCGCTAAGTGTGCTTCGCACTCCGCGTATACAACATCGTCCCCTAGTGTTCTTTCGTTTCTTGTCTGTCTTTATGTGTGTGTGGCGCCCTTGAGGCAGGGTTGGGCAAAAAATTGAAAAAAAGGTTTTTGAAAAAATTTTTTTTAAATGTTTTTGGGGGAACAAAATGTTCTAAAACGTCCAAAAATGGCCTTTTTGGGGATCATTTTTTTGTCATTTTTTCTCAAGGGTCGAAAAATTTTCTTCGCAACATCACCTTTGGGGCATGTATTTGGTACCTTAAATACCATGATGTTATTATACCTTCCTGTGATACATGGGACACAGTATGCATGTACCCACATGTTACTTTGATGTCATACCCTATCAGATCGGTCATATACGTACGACTGATTCAGCTACCCGACAAGTATTTCTGCAGCTTATATTCTCAGTTCTGTGTGGTTCTGAGTGAATCTTGCTTATTCGGCCACAAACTGTTGTGTCCGATACCACAGAGCAGAAATCATCGGTCCATATCAAGCACATACTTTTAGATCGCACCGAAATGACGTAAACACTCTTCATAAGTGATGCAAACCAAGCTTGTCAATAAAAGTTGCATTTTTTCGCGTTTTTGCGCGTTTTTAGGTAAGTTTGGTAAAACTTCCCCGAATCTCAGACTTTTTTTGAAAAAAATTTTCAAAAAAACTTGTTTAAAAAAATTTTTTTCCAACCCTGCCTTAAGGACAGGGACGGACTCATGGCACTCGCAGTTGAAAGATACAAACATGGGGTTGGTGGGGGTGGGGGGGGGGGGGGGGGGGTGGGGGGGGGTGGTGGGTGTGTGTGTTGTTTGTTGTTTGTTTTTTTTTTTTTTTTTTTGTTTTTTGTTGTTTTTGTTGTTTGGCGTTGTTTTCTTTTTTGTTGGTTGTCGTTGGTGTGCTGGCTTGCTTGTTGTTGTGTTGGCCTTTGGTGTTCTTGAACCTGTAAAAACGCACTATTTACATTGTATACATATAGGAAAGGTATTAGTTGCACAGTTTCATTTTATGCTTTTCAATCTTGTGTAGAGCAAAGTAAATGGACATTCAGTAGGTAGTGGCAGATGTACTGTGCATTACCGTATTTTACTGTATACATTTTGACAAGTTTTGAGCTGGAGTTTTTCAACAAGCCAGCAGAAAAAGTCTGCAACATTTTTGAGGTTGAAGATATGCTTTATGCATTTCACATTAACAGGCCTCGTAAAGCTGATATCAATTGTGTTGTGGTATTTGTGCGCTCGTGAAGCGCCCTACCCTGGAACGACTACAGGTACCCGGGTACGAAGGGGAATCCGGTTTTTTACTGCACTAATATGCAACGTTGCGTTGGGTGAGCTCCTTGGTTGATAAAAGCAGCTTCACAAAGCTGTATTCGAAGAAAAGCCGCCCCGGCCCCTTTCGAGGTGGTGTGTATTACGCAAGAAAGAGAAAATCTCCCCCCCACACACCCAAACAGCAGCCACGTAGAAGCACTACGCCAGCCAAACGGCCGGGGCGAGTTTGCCTTATCTGATGAACGTCTTATGCATGGCGGTGAGGAGCAACAAAACAGTGGTGGAAAACAGCTGGGGCAAAAACAGACGAAGCGGCTTTTCAAAAAACTGTAAAATCTAAACCTACGCCTATGCCTAGGCCTCATTATATTGTAAAAGTTCTCGCCTGTAACCTTTCGTGAAGAAGATTCGCGTCGGTTTTTGTCGGAATTTGCAGTTTGTCCACGCGTTTCCATTGGCACCTCAGTCAGTGTTGAAGTCGTTGTTCGGTAAAGCAAACCAATTTTTAGGGTAGGTGGGGAATTAGACTGTTTCGGTCCCTATTTGCGCCTGACAGTCCAAGTCCGAATCCTAAACCTAATGGCCACTTGATACTTTGTCTCGTTGCGATACACGAAACATTTTCTCGCGCGCTGATTGGCTCGCGCGCGCGCGACAGCCATCGAAGAAAATGTTGCGTGTATCGCAACGAGACAAAGTATTGAGTGGACTTAACACCTTCTGACTGCAGCAACACGGTTTTCATGAATATTTGGTACAGTAGTTGAACCTGCCGAGTTTTGGTATATGGAACTCCAAACGCCGATCTCAATCACAACTCCGGTGTCCAATATGCAACCGACAATCCCGCATTTCGGTCGGTTTTTCAGTGTGGTCGCCGTCAGTTCACGTCCGCCATGTATATATTTTACATCTGCTGGTCAAGATAAAATTCAATAAAATGAAGACAATAAAACCTGCGTTAATCAAACGATTTTTGGTGGTGCCCAATGCGCAGTCAGTCAGTCAGCTGAGACAAATTGGGCGGGAATTCAAAAAAAAAACATAGTCCAAAGAAGAGAACAGAAATTTAAAATTTATTTTGAAATGAAAACTTAAAAGGAAATCTGGCAAAATCGGATAACAAAAGTCTATTTCTTTGGTTTTGTCACTGTTATTCATGCACATTATTTTCAGAACCCACGTGCAAGAAAACAAAAAGTATAGTCCGTCCACCAGCTCATGGCACTTTGTGTTGCGTCTGGCCGGTTTGTTCCCTTCCTCCACGTTCTAATGAAAGAGAAATTGAGCGTGAGCGATTTTGCAAAAAAACCTAAAAAAATAAGAAAATGTGTCGAAAACGATAGAATTCGATCAAATTTAAAATTAAATTAAATTAAAATAGATAAAACACGTCGATTTCATAAAAACAGCAATTTAGGAGCAAAAATAATTTTTTTGGAATTCGCATTCTTTCATTAGGACGTGGAGGAAGGGGAACAAACCAGCCAGCAGCAACACAAAGTGCCATGAGCTGGTGGACGGACTATACCTGGTTTCGGAGGCAACGGGTTGAAGAGTTGTTGTCCGTCGCGCTGCGCTGTCTTGTTCAGCGTGCAATCTGAGAACGACGAAAACGAGCATGATGTCTGGCGAATGATCAAACCGAACGCCAACCATCGAAGACCTCCGAACGCGTTTGGATGAATTTCTTACAGCAATTGGACAGTCGGGCAATACATGAGGAGGATGATCGGGGTAAGGAGTGCCCCCCGAAAAACCTAAAACACAAGGGGGCAAGAGTGGCTGGGGGGGGTTGGGGGGGGGGGTTACCCCCCCTCTCGTACTTACCTACCACAAAACCCAGGGGGGTCGGGGGGGTCCAGACTCACCTCTCACAACTCTCTCAAATCATACCTTTTAGGGGGATTTTATACCTTTTTTTAAGGAAATCGTGTTTTTCTACTTATTTTCCCAAAATCGCGCGCTCCGCGCGCAAACCCACCCATAATACCTATTTTTAGGCGATTTTCGGCGAAAATTTTGAAAAAAAGACTCATTTTTACCTCAATTTTTGCTCAAAATCGTCAGAAAACGGGTGTTTTTGCGTTTTTGGGTGACCAAAATCATACCTCTCACGCTTCCGGTCCCAACCCCGCATCATACTTACCTCCCACATGGGCCTGCCACTACACTGCAAGGGGGGCTGTATTTTTTCACTACCCTTTTAGGGGGGCTGTATTTTTGGGGGGCTGTATTTTTGCCTGTCAAAATCTCAAAAAATGTTCCAAAAAATACCTCTAAATGGAGTTCTGTCAGGGTGTTGCTGGTCATTATTGAGTGTTTTTGGGTGTACCGTATTGTCGGAAATATAGAACCCGGGGGGTCTAGTTTTTCACTGGGGTCATTTTTGGGGGGTTCAATTTATTGGGGGGGGGGGGGGTCAATTATTGGGGGTTATATTTTTCATTTTGCCCCCCCCCCCCCCCCCCCCCCGACGAAAAAAATCATTGTTAATAATGCCCATAAAAATGGCTTGTTTTCGGTATTTTCTAACTTCAACAGCGGCAATTATGCTTAAAAAGCTGTATTCTGTTGTGTACGCAACGCAAGCTTAAACAACGTTTGACACAACAACACAACCCGTTACCATACAGTCACTAATCTGTGCCTGTGGTACGGTGAAGAGTTGGGGGTGGGGTTCTATTAATGGGGGGGGCCAATTATTGGGGGGGTACCGTAAAAACCTCAATGGGGAGGGGGGGGGGCGGTGTCGTGGCTGGGGGGGGGATGGGGGGGGGATTCCCCCCCCTAAGGAGTAGGTACCTTGCAACCACCCCTTGGGGGGGGATGGGGGGGAAGGGTAGGTACCTTGCAACCACCCCCGGAGGGTACCCTGCAACCGTCGAACTGTATGGTTTTTATAGGCAAAAATGGGTGTTTTTCGACCTCAAAACCCCAAAACTCGCGCGCTCCGCGCGCAAACCTCCATATAATAGGTATTTTAGGCAAATTTTCAGACCACAATGCAAAAAAGTACCAATTTTTCAGCCAAATTTGCAGTATAATGCATGCAAAAAACACCCTTTTTTTGGACCTCAAGGGGTACCTTGCAACCTTCCGCAAACTAGGGATGGGGGTACCTTGCAACCATCTGGATCCATCCCCCAAGGGTACCTTGCAACCACTTGCCTACCACTACACTGAGGGGGGGGCTCTATTAACTCACTGACCCCATTTTGGGGGGGGGCTCTATACGGGGGGGCTCCTCCGGGGGGGCTTCTATTAATTCACTGACCCGAACCTGAAAAATGTTCCAGAAATACCCCGAGAAACCCCTGAAAAGGGGTTTGAGAGGATGTTTTTTCGCTTGTAGTCGCATTTATTCGCGTCTAGTCATCAATAAGAGGCGTATTATGTGCTCTGAAACAGAACAACAAACGTGCATAAATGTACCTGTGCACCACTATCAAGCGTTAATACACTACTGTATAGGATACTTAGGGGGGGTTCTATTAAGGGGGGGGGGGGGTCAATTAATGGGCGACCCCTTTGGGGGGGCTGTATTACGGGGGGGCTGTATTCCGGGGGGGGGGGGGGCGTATTAGGTTTTTACGGGGGGGTTATATTTTTGATTTCGAAGGGAAACAAGAATTTGACTTTACGACCCCCAAGCGGGAAATTCCAAGTTGGGGGGGGGGGGGGGCTGTATTTTTGGGGGGCTCTATTTCTTCACTGACCCCTTTTAGGGGGGGGGGGCTGTATTTTTTTTGGGGGGGGGGGGCTCTATTTTAGGGAATACGGTATCGCAGTGTAGTGGCAGGCCCATGTGTGGGAGATAGGTAAGTAGGTATGGTGCGGGGTTGGGACCGGAAGCGTGAGTCAGTGTGGGAGGGGGGGGGGGGGGTTTGGGGCACTGTAGTGGCTGGGGGGGATGGGGGGGGGATTCCCCCCTAAGGGGTATCTATCTCGAGTCAACCCTTAGGGGGGGGATGGGGGGGAAGGGTATCTATCTCGAGCCGACCCCAAAGGGTATCTCGAGTAAGTAGATTTATGGTTTTCAAAGGCAAAAATAGGTGTTTTTCGACCTCGGGACCCCAAAAATCGCGCGCTCCGCGCGCAAACACCCAAAAATGGTCATTTTAGGCCAATTTTCGGCAAAAATGTCAAAAATACCCATTTTTAGGCCAATTTTGCAGTAAAATTGCATGCAAAAAACGGCCTTTTTTCGCCTTTTGACGGACCATAGGGGTATCTTGGGTAGCCTCTGGGGGGTATCTCGAGTAAGTCCGAAACCTTCCCCCCCCCTAGGGTATCTTGGGTCGATTGGCCTGCCACCACACTGGTTTGGGGGTAGCCCCCCAGTACAGTAGGTATCCCCCTCGCCTGGTACAGTAGGTACCCCCCGATGTTTGGCATGGTACACCCCCGCCCCCCCCCCCGATTTTTACCCCGGTACAGTAGGTATCCCCCGATTTTGTCCCAAAAGTGCCAATTTTTGACCAAAATGTCCAAAATTAGTGTAAAATCAGTGGTTTTTACCTCAAATTACCCAAAATTCGCCCGCTACGCGCGCAAATACTACGTTTTCACACGATTCCACACGTAATAAACACATTAAAAATTTTCACCCAAAAACCTCACCCCCCCCAATCCCCCCCCAAGGTACCATACATAACCCCCCAGGTCGTCGGCTCTGGTACAGTAGGTATCCCCCCAGTGTTGGAGGTGGGGGGAGGGTGATTATACTTGACTAATGGGACTCAAAAACAAGAAGACACTGAAAAATGGCCGTCAAAAATTTGCTACTAAAAGTTGCAATTTTAGTAGCAATTGCTACTAGGTACTAGCCGATTTTGAAATTAGAAACCCTGGTAGCCAAGCCACACCGTTGCTTTATGTTTGTGTGGACATAAAATCGTTGATTATTATTTCAATGTTGGCAAGAATCGCCAAAATACCCTTTTTATGTAAAAACTTTTTCAAAAATGGGCAAAAACAGGTGAAAATTTTCACCTCAAAAAGTGACTTTTCCTGAATTTGGGTCCTCCCCCTCCAACACTATCGCCCTCCACCCAAAAAAGGAGGAAAATCGCCCCCTCCGGACCAGGACCTACACTGTCTGTGCCTAAGCTGTGCGATGTCTTTATGATGCTTACTTCGTTTTGTTCAGATCAATATGTTTTGGCTTCGTTCAGATCAAGACGACGATTTGTTTGGTTCGCCGATCGCGTCCACTCCATTGACATTGACGGATTCGAGTGCGAATAGTTCGTTTGCCGATGTGAACAACGCGTCAAGTCGATTGAAGACGCCCGCTCATGTGCACAGGCTGAGACTGTCGGCATCGTTAGTCTAGTTTCTGATTGGATTGGTGATTTCGGATTTGTTGGGTTTTGGCAGGCATTGCGGAAAAATTTATGTTTTTACGAGCAATAGCAAAGTTGGTGTGGTTGAACCTTGGTTGCGATCCGAGGATCGTATTAAATGTGCAGTGCATTGGTACCCGCCAGAACCACGTCGCATCACAACTTTTTGATTTGTCGGTGTTTGGAGATGAAAATGCAATTTTAACGCAAAACTGAAACTGAATACTTTTCCATGTATTCATGCAATTTTTCTAAGGTGTTCTTCATCGTTTTTTTTGTTTTTTCCTAAAAAAATGATAATACCCCGTGATAAAGCCCGTGACCAACCAAAGGCAGATCCTTAACCGATCACACCAAATTTGATACCTCTTTTTATTACAGAATAAGCTCTCCACTTTCATTCGTTCCTTGCAGCCAATCGAGTTCATTATCCACCGGCGCCCACCACAACCGTTTGCGACGGCACAAAGAGAATGTGTTGCCCGGCAAGACGCAATCAAAAACGTCGTCCGGATCTGAATCTCACACAATCGCTGGTGTTAGACCCGTGCCGAATGCTGTATGTTCTTGTATTTTTTGATTTTGTCAGTTTTTGTCCTCTTATTTTTGGTCTAAAGCATCATGCAAAATTAGACCTGCAATCCACCTGTTTGAACCGGGTCTTCGTCTGTTGAATTTGTACTTTTTTTGCCATTTTTTGTTATGCAGAATTTTGTTTTTCGTGTCCTGTGTTAACGCGACCAACACGCGATAACGGCAATACAATGGTTCATGAAAACATTTTCAGCTGCATTCCGGTAGCGGTGGAGACACAGCAACCAGGGAACAACAACAACAACAACAACAACAATCCAACACGTTGCCTTCAATATCTACAAGCAGTACGACTACCACAACATCAGATGAAATTGACAGCAACGCGAAACCAACTGTTCAACAGAAACAACAATCTGCCCCGACAACGACCACAAACGATCAAAAACCGGAACCGTCATTAAAGAAAGCTTTGTTCCTTCGGCCGGCGGATAGCTCACTTTCACATCGAAAGCCACTACAGCCAAAATTGAATGTTTCATCGTCTACGAGCAAGAATGTCTCGTATATCACTGCCAATCAATCGATAAATCAATCGTCATCAATGATCGATCAGAAATCGTCGATATCCATTAATTTTGACGCGTCGACTTCGACTGTGGATGATTCGAAAACGGCGACCGAATCGAAAGGGGGAAACAATGAAAACAAAGAGAAAATGGTCACACCTGCACCGTCAGTGTTTGAGACGCCCGCCAGATCTGATGTGCGTTGGGTTTTTTGATCAAGTTTTGTTGTGGTCTTCTGTTATCATAGGTTGTGCTGAATCAGGGTTTTTATTTTCAAATTTTGTCTTAGTGAACTCTGAAAATTTACCAGCCAGAACAAAAAACAGCAGCCAGCGGTGCTGAACTTCAAACGTACACCGGTCAGTTTGGCTAGTGAACTGACAATTTACTAGCCAATCTGACATTCTGCTCGCCTTTGGTTGGCAAATTGGTCAAAAAATCCCTCGGTTTGGTGTGCCTGTGTCATGGAATCTGGGTTGAGGTGGACTCGATTATTTGTTATCATTTATTGTCATGCACCAGATCATCAGTGTATTTTCATAAAAGTGTTCCATTCCAGCAATCAGCTGCTGCGACCATGCCCCAATCCAAGTCGCGTCTACACCAACAAGCACAAGCATCCAATCATGAAACATCAAAGAGCACATCCACTCTGCCCGAACACATGCGCAGTGTATCCTCGCACTATCCAGGGATGTCAAGTGAGGGCACACGTCCGACCGGGGAAATGAAGGTGGGTAACACTTTGTTGTAATGATTTTGCGGATTGCAGTGCGAGTGTATTTTTTCAGTCAGCATGACGTGTTGAAAAGTTGGAGGCGGAATGCGCAACATGTTTCACATCATTCGTTTTGATAATGATGCGCGCGCGCGATATTGTGGCAGGAAAAAGTTAAAATTATTAATATTAAAATTATATTCGGGCTTCTGTTTGGACGCCAAAAAATCTCGCTGTGTAAAAAACACCTCGTGAATTTTTTTTCAATTTCTCTATTTTTTTCAGTCGACTGAGCGAAGTTCGTCGATACTCAGCCGGCCCAGGCAGCCACTATCATCAGGTGCACAGCCCACAATTCCCGTTGAGCAGAAATCGATCGGTGAACAACAGAGTGTGCCACAAGTATGTGATCACGTGAACTTTTTGTTGCGCCACAGTTGACTCTCTCCGCAGTGAACCTCCATATAGTCAATTCTCCATATCAGACATTCACGGGAGCCAAAATAATATATATACCAATTTTTTGGCATTGGAAAAAATAGAGGGGTTGCCTGTTTTTTTACCCGCAAAAAGGGGGGTTGCCCAGTTTTTTTGGAAGGCGTCGAAAGTGTCACTAAACATCATTGTGTCGTTTGTTTCCGCCCACTTGAGGCGTTTTTCACATTTTGGAATACACAATTCTGTTTTCTGCAATGCTGTTTGCATGCACATAGACAGTCTATGTGCATGCAAACAGCATTGCAGAAAACAGAATTGTGTATTCCAAAATAGACATATCATCAAGTTGGCTGACGTCGACTGACACTATCACACCACATCCACATCAGAACCTCTGCTCAAGTTCAAACAACAGTAGGTTCATTGATAACTGTCATCATGGAGGGGGAACAGACGTCCCCCCAGCAGTGCTTTGCCTACTTTGGCGGGGCGGGTACGGTACATAAGGAGTAAAATCCGGGGCGGGTTGGGGGTAGTGTACCTGGAATTATGGGGGGACTCAGTTTGGGGCGCAGGGGGAGATTTTTCGGGGCAGGGTAGGGTACATACAAGTTTTTTCGGATGCCTGTTTTTATGTGCTATAAAGTACATACATGTATATCCCGCGCAGCGCGCAATTTTTCGCACTTTTAAGGGTTTTCAGCCGAAATTTGGGCATTTTGACCAAAAATTGGGCATTTTGAGGGAAAAAATCGGGGCGGGCAGGGTACCAACCAAACCAGAGTGGGGCGAGTAGGGGGTAGTGTACCAGGTCGGGGCGGGCGGTAGGGCACCATTGGGGGACCCCCTCCCCCAGCCACAATACTGCCCCCCAGACCCCAGGAACTACACTGAGTGGAATATGATGCACATGATGCACGCTAAAGGGATCGGGGAGGTGTGCCCTGCACTTAAAGCATACCTGCTGGCAAAAGCACACTCATGACGCGTGTGGTGTTGGCCGGGGTCGGTCAACGCACTGCAGCGGGGGTGACAGTGTGCGTCAACCGTAACATGCGTAAAATGCGTTTTTCAACATTCAAGTTTTCCAGAAATTTAGGGAGTTGCCGAGTTTTCAAAAAAATTTGGTACATATATTACATATATTATGTACATATATTAAAATAATATATGTAACTCCCAAAATAATATATGTAACAAATTACATATATTACATATATTTGTGAATGTCTGTATTGAACGAATTGTTTGGTCTCCAATTTACCATTCTCCTCCTAATTGCTCGTAAGCGAATATTGCATACAGGGAACAAAAATGCTGGTCCACCGATGAATCGACTATATAGAGAGTTGACTGTAGGGATCGTGATCGGGTGGTATGCCGATACCCGATGCTTGGCCGTATCACTTTTTCGTCACTTGATATAGCATTTTTTGTGTTTTTTAGCAACAGCACCCAACCTCGGCGGCCGCCGTCGGTAGTAGCGCGGCAGCGAAGGCACCGTCTCGTCTCACGAGTCGGCCCAGTTTTGTGGTGAATGGACGCGAATATCACGTATTGAACGTGCTGGGCAAAGGCGGGTCCAGTGTGGTGAGTTTGACGGGGGCTGTCGTTCCCATGCCAGACATTGAATTAAACTTGGGTGTGCGTTGACCACGGCCTGGTTGGAGCTAATCAAGCCACCAATCACGCACGGACACGAGAAGAGTGAACGCGCGCGGCTCAGTTTTGAAAACCGCAAAACATTAGAAACCGCTAAGAATGCACCTGGAGATTAAAATGAGGAAAAAATTTTTTTCCTAACTCTGATTTCACGGACACGGAGATATAATAACGGGCCGTTATTATATGTCCGTGAAATCTAACGGGTGATACAAGTTCAAATTCAAATCAGAGGTCGCAAGCGGGCCGGAGATTTGGGGGCTCGGGCCGGGCCGGGCCCCCAAATCTCCGGCCCGGCCCGGCCCGACCCGTACCCCCAAATCTCCGGCCCGGCCCGGCCCGAACACCCAAATCTCCGGGCCGGCCCAACCCGGCCCGGCCCGAATTTTTGGCTCAGATTTTAACCCAATTTTTGTCATAATTTTTGCGATTTTTGAATCTATTTTTTTGGTTGAAAATTCATTGTTTTCCATGAAAAAGTCGCCAGATAGACAATACCAATGGTGTGGCTGGGGGGGGGGGGTAGGTAAGGTAGATGACGCGCCATCCTGGTACAGTAGGTAGGTCGCCGCCCCCCGGCTGGTACAGGTTGCTATTTTTGGCTCAAAATGGTATGAAATCGATATTTTTCACTCCAAATAATCGAAAAATCGCGCGCCGTGCGCGAAATGAGGGTTTTAGATATGGGTGGGCACAATACCCAATACCCAATACCAATACCACCCAATACCAATACCAATACCAGTGTTTGGTATTGGTATTGGGTCTAATTCTGGTATTGGGTATTGGGTATTGGTATTGAAGCTGGCCTGGTATTGGTATTGGGTATTGGTATTGGGTTTGCCCAGGTATTGGGTCAAAACCAATACCCAATACTAATCCTGAAAAACCCAATACCAAACCAATACCAAACCCAATACCTGACTCAAAACCCAATACCAAACCAATACCGTAAAAACCTAAATACAGCCCCCCCCCCGGAATAGAGCCCCCCCCCGTAATACAGCCCCCCCAAAAAGGGGTCAGTGAATTAATAGAGCCCCCCCCGGAATAGAGCCCCCCCAAAGTAACATCCCCTATACAGTAGTGTATTAAGGCTTGATAGTGGTGCACAGGTACATTTATGCACGTTTGTTGTTCGTTCAGAGCACATAATACGCCTCTTATTGACGAATAGACACGAATAAATGCGATTACAAGCGAAAAAACATCCTTTCAAACCCCTTTTTAGGGGTTTTTGGGGGTATTTCTAGGAACAATTTTTCAGGTTCGGGTCAGTGAATTAATAGAGGCCCCCCGGAATAGAGCCCCCCGTAATAGAGCCCCCCCCAAAATGGGGTCAGTGAGTTAATAGAGCCCCCCCTTCTATTTAGGTTTTTACGGTACCAAACCCAATACCAACCCATTATTTTTAGCTGTAAATGTTTTGTCAAAAATACAAGTAGCATAGTGGTCAAGGTTGAACCTGAAGATCAGGGTAGATGAATTCTGATTTAGTCATTGTGCGACCAATACATGTTTGAGAGTTTGTACCAAGCGATTTGACTTTCATGATGCCCACACGACTGTCTAAACACTTGTAGAGTTTGAAAGGCGATTGGGAATGTGCAATTTCCCCTTTAACCAGTGATCTACGGCGTGCAGAAGTAAAGCTACATCAAAGTTTCCGAAACTGCTATTTTTGGTCGTCATATTTTCCTTTTGTAGGAAATTTCTGCCATTAGTAATTTCCTAGTGAATTGTTTGCCCCATGTGCCAATACTTTGGGGGTGACTTTGTGTGCGGCACGCCACTTTGTGTCGCTAATTATCTAATTGTTCTGATTTCCTTCCCCCCGATTGGGGCTTTCGCAAATATCCTGTTCTGTACCTATATAATCTTTGCTCTTTCTTTCATTCTTTAGTTGTACCGTTTGTGACTTTGCTTATACTACTAACCCTGACAATAAACTTACAAAACCTGCAACGAGACGACTGTATGAATCCTAAACAACAAACAACAGAACAATTTTCTCTTCTTCACCTTTTATGTGCAAATGTTTGCACCTCGTTGTGGGTTGCACCTTCCCAGTTGGCACAATCGACTGGATCTGCGATGACAAAACTCAAGCCTATTTCATCCCATGTGCCTTTTGTGCAAACGCACATGTTCAATAGTCAACCCAGGGTTGGATTAAAAAAATTTTTTATTATCGAACTTTTTTTTTAACTTTTTTGAATTTTTAAAAAATTTTTTTTAAGATTTACTTTTTTTTATTCCGGACCACAAAAATTTCGGTTCTCAATGTGAAAAATTGCCGAAATTTTTTGGAAGTATATTTGATTGTACTTGAGAATATAGGAATAGTTGACACCGACCAGTTGTGTTCACAAACGGGCAGTAGCGAGGTGAGATTTTTTACGATGAGCCAGATAACGTGACAATTTGCGCTGGGGATAGTCTGTCCACCATATGTATTGGTCGCACAATGACTATATGAGAATCCATCCCCATATTTTTCCTACATCGGCAAGGAGGGTTTCTGGCGATTTTTTTCAAATTGAATCAGGTTTTTACAAGGAGTTATTTTCTCTCTCTTTTCCCGCTTTATTTATCGGGAGTGATCAACGTGTGTGTGCTGTAATCAATTTCACACATAAAGCATGTAACACGTGGCTACAGTAACCCGAGCCCGAACCATTTCGGTTGCGCAGAATTCAGGGTGAAACTTCTGCACACGTGTATTTCTCATTCTTCTCACTGATGAGCATGCAAAGTTCTTGTCAAAACCTGGTCCAATTTAAAAAAAATGCCAAATATCCGCCTTTTCAATGCAGGAAAATTAGGGGGATGGATTCTCATATAGTCATTGTGCGACCAATACCTACATATGTAAGATTGCAGTATAAAAAGTGAAGGCGTGTCACGGGAAAGGTAAATGATTGGCGCATTTTTAAGCAAAGTTACATGAAAACAGCAGCATAACCCGCAGTTTTGGAACGATAATTTAAGACTTCAAGCAGGTTTGACTTGCTGGAAGAACTGAATGCGCACATAATGACGGCTGTTTAGGTAGTTTAGTAGAGCCACGGACTGTCTAACGTTGTAATGACATTGAACCGAAGCGAAATACAAGCGCCGCAGGCGATTTTTTGAGAAACAACAAGCAAAAACATGCATAAAAACATGCATTTCACAGTAAAAAAGGGGAAAATAATAAAAAAATGTTGTGAAATAATAAAAAAAGTGAACTTACTTTTCTAATTTTTAAAAACCGAAAAAGTGGCGAACTTTTTTTTAAAAAAAAAATTTTTTTATATAAAAAAATTTTTACTTTTTTTTAACCCAATCCTGAGTCAACCCATGCAACCAATGCACTGTCAAACAACACACCCACACACAGCGCACAAACAGAGTGACATGATGTTTTACTTCCACAACACTGCGTGGGTGTGCTGCACAATCTCATCTTACTCATCTTCCTGCACAGGCTGCCTGTATTGGATACAACGTGTGAAAAGGGCTAGTTCGGTTTGTTCGTGTTGTCTTTCCTTTCTTTGTGTGTGGCTGTGTTGATTGCCATGCGATGGGGATTTTTTGTCACGCGAAAAAAGGAACCAACACGCGATGGGTCTTAATTACTTTTCGCAATGGGACTTTTTTTTGACTTCATCAAAACACAACATGTTTCATCGCGCTCACAAGGAATTACATTTGAATATGGTTACTGTTGCAATTTGTTGGACTGGTCCCTAGTAATTTTATGTCAAAACATCGCTCTGCCAACCGAAGTTGCTAATGTTTTATACTGCGGTCAACTTTCAAACCCACTTTTCTCGCGAAACTGCGCTGAAGCGTTGGTTATTTTTGTTTGACAAGGTGCGAAGAGTCGGTCAACGCTGGAGTGACCGATGCGTGCGTGCGCAAAAAGCTGATATAACACGCTTGCCGACCTACAAAGCCAAAGCAATCAAACCAAGCCCAAACTGACCACTGTATACGCAAACGTAGTAGTTCGTGCTGGTGTTGTACTGGTCAATGAGTAGTCCTTTGTTCGGCCACACACCCCTGGCAGCAACCGCATCTGGCGCTGCACTCCCATCCGGCTCACTACCGTCCCACGGCTCCGTGCCATCAAACGGAATGGCCGGACGGGTCACGTTGTCATACCTGCGTGCCAATGTCGATGTATGTGAGCGTATGGCTGTAGCCATTCCAAGATTGTTTTGAAAAAAATTAAAAGCATGCTCTTTGACTCATCTATACTACTAAAACAGGAAGATGTAAAGGCAAGCTATGCCAACACGAGCCCGATTTCGCAGCTGGCAGAATAGTGAAACATTCATACGTGGCTGCTGATTTGGGAAGTGTTACACGTTGAAGAATACAAAATGGAGCATGATGATTTTCTCTTTCTATTAGTTTTGAATACACACCACCTTCGAAATCGGGCTCGTGTTGGCGTAGTTTGCCTTTATGTATAGTCTTTCATTTTATTCTCGGTCCAAACAAAGTATACAGCAAATGTTTCATCGCAACAGCAGCCATCAAGTAGCACGCATGTTTCGAGCCACGTTGTCGGCCTGTTGGTTATCATCCACGACGATGACTGCTGTTTTCAAGGCGTTGAAACATTTTCTGTATACCGCCTCTGGACTGTTATAAAACGGAAAGACTATATGTATAGTGTTTCCTTTTTATGCAAGTCAAAGGAAACAAGCTACCCCACGTTATAACTCATCTCCAGTTTGGGGTCGAGATTTCAGAAACCAATGAAAGAGATTAAGAATGTGTCCTTGTTAATCCAAGCACGACACTCAGCAGCAAACATGGTGAAATGTTTCATTGACATGCTGGCAGCGCGCACGCACAAAACTCACAGCGAGCATGTGAAACATTGTTGTTGTTAGATTCCACAGGCAAACTTTGACACGTTTTTTTCAGCTGCGTGATTGAATCGAAATTGTAATCTCGACCTCAACTTGAAGTTCAGTTATAACACGGGCCCGCGTGTTTCCTTGGACCAAGAAAAACAGGAAACACTATATATGTATGTATGTATGTACTATGTGGCCCCTTCCTCGGGGGCACGGTTCAATTTTCACGGGTAGCTTTGGGCATGCTAACGGATTTTCGGATAGCCCAGGGTGCGCGGGCGCGAAGCTTTAGCCGGGCCGTAGGCACGTGCCCCGTCTGGGAGCACTTTCTATTTCATACAAATTGTAAGTTCTTACAAAAAAACGCTACAATTTGTACCCAGGTACAAAAGTCACTTCACGCAGTTACAATTGTGAGTGATACAATTGTAAGAAGTTACAATTGTAACTGGGTACAATTGTATCCAGCTACAAAAGAAAATTTTGTAACTCGCATTGTAAGAAAGAGAAAAATTGTAGCTGGGTGCACACCGGTGGGACCGTCCTAACTCGATACAATTTGATTGTTTATCCATTATTTGACCCGGGCCCGATTTTTTAAATAATGTTTATCGTCTCTAGAAGCAATTTATTGGAAACTAATTCTATCAAACACGTGTTTTCGTGGTTGCCTGAAAGAAAATCGTGCCATCGAAACATTTTCAGCTCTGTTGTATCCAGCTACAAAAAATTGTAACTGGATACAAAATTATTGTGGAAAGTGGATTTACAATTGTTTGTAACTTTTGGCTACAATTTGTAAGTTTTTATTGTATGAAATAGAAAGTGCTCCCAGGACGGTGATATGCTGATGTTTCACTCGCAGTGTTCGTATGGTGTTGCGTTGACTCGAGTACATGACCAAACGGGCTAGCTGTGCAACAAAGACCTGGGAAGGACAACCGCGCACAAAATTTTGTTTTCTGCAACTTGTCTTCATTTCTTGTCCAACAAGCAGATCAGGGAGCACTTTCTATTTCATACAAATTGTAAGTTCTTACAAAAAAACGCTACAATTTGTACCCAGGTACAAAAGTCACTTCACGCAGTTACAATTGTGAGTGATACAATTGTAAGAAGTTACAATTGTAACTGGATACAATTGTATCCAGCTACAAAAGAAAATTTTGTAACTCGCATTGTAAGAAAGAGAAAATTGTAGCTGGGTGCACACCGGTGGGACCGTCCTAACTCGACACAATTTGATTGTTTATCCATTATTTGACCCGGGCCCGATTTTTTAAATAATGTTTATCATCTCTAGAAGCAATTTATTGGAAACTAATTTTATCAAACATGCGTTTTCATGGTTGCCTAAGCGAAAGAAAATCGTGCCATCGAAACATTTTCAGCTCTATTGTATCCAACTACAAAAAATTGTGACTGGATACAAAATTATTGTGGAAAGTGGATTTACAATTGCTTGTAACTTTTGGCTACAATTTGTAAGTTTTTATTGTATGAAATAGAAAGTGCTCCCTGGTCGCTCACTGTGGCGCTCAAGCCGTTTTTATGGCAATAGCACAGGTATAACTATGTATGTATGCATTAATGTACACATAGGTCAGCATCTTACCGGCTTACTTTGGCATGGAGGTTGAAACTGTGCAAAAGAAACAAAGTTTTCGAACATAGACTGACCAATAAAATCCACCGGTCGGTTCCGTGAATGCCCCCATTTGTCGACCGGTCGTCCAAATGCGATAATCCACTCCCTGAATTGTATGGTTACCGACGTAAACTTTTTTGTTCTAAAAGAAATAATCATCACAAATAGGCAAACTCTAGTAGAGCCATGTACATATAGGTAATGTAGTCACATTTTGTGGGTTGTTACCATTTCAACCAAAACTTGCTCATATTTAGCGCTACAGCATTGAGTGACGGCTCATAATGACGGGCTTGATGCTGCCAAACGTTTCCAATGGTCAGTCTTCACGCAACCAATGAAGCGCGCCACATCATTAAATTGCTCCACGTAGATTTTAAAATTGAACCAAGTTTTCAAACAGGAACGCTGAAGCCGTTGTTTAGAGCTAATCATTGCGATTTGTTATTGTGTGATATCGTAGTCATGCGGCAAGATGTTCTGGGGGTGATTGCTGTCATGTCGTAGAAAGCCGGCGAATCCGGGTTACGGTAGGTGCTTCAACGTTACACTATTTTAAATTGCTGTTTCACCATTGCTTTTGTTCGGAATGCTATCGTCTTGGGCATCATTCTGCTGCTAACCACATCAGCTAGACAGATCAGTCAATGGAATTTGAATGAAGTTGACGAATTGAACGTTTGTGATTATCACTGAAATTAATAGGTTAAGGATGAAGGATGCTAGCAGCTACCTTCTTCAAAGTATCAAGAGTCGAAAAGCAATGGTGACACAGCAATTTTAAACTAGTGTAACGTTGAACGGTTGAACCACCTACCGTAACCCGCATTCGCCGGCTTTATATAACATGACAGCAATCACCCCAGAACATCTTGCCGCATGACTGCGGTATCACACTAAACAAACCGCAATGGTTAGCTCTTAATATCGGCTTCAGCATTCCTGTTTGAAAACTTGGTTCAATTTTAAAATCTACGTGGAGCAATTTAATGATGTGGCGCGCTTCATTGGTTGCGTGAAGGCTGACCATTGGAAACGTTTGGCAGCATCAAGTCCTTCATTTTGAGCCGTCATCCAATGCTGTAGCACTAAATATGAACAAGTTTCGATTGAATTGGTCACAACTCACAAAATGTGACTACAACTAGAGTTTGCCTATTTGTGATGATTATTTCTTATAGAATCTATCAGCAACACTAGGTGCTAATACTGGAACAAAAACATGGCCAGCCCGGATTCAAATTTTATGGTGATTCAGAATTTTCACTCTGATACACTTCAAAAATTTAAAAATCGCGCGCTTCGCGCGTCAGCTACATACGCCCATTTTCAATGAAATTTGGCTTTCTCGCTAGCAAAAAGTGCCAAAATTTCGCGTGTCACATTTTGTGTGATATATTTGGTGTAAAAGCGCAAAATTCTAAACAAGCGCTAGATAAAAATGACTTTTCGGATTTGGCCCCTTCCTCTTCCAAAAGCTGTATCCGCCGCTGCTGATATGGACTTGCTTGTCTAACTTACCACTTCACTATACATTTGCTTGGTGAACGTGCGATTATTGGCCATAAACAGTTCGCCCGGACCCAGCGTTGCGTGATCGGTCTGCAAAGGAAAGATGGGCTCGTTACGCAGGTTTGTTTGTGAGTTTCCTCCGAGTGCAATGTGCGTCGTGTTTCATTGAGAAAATTCATGGTCCGTTTTTTTCAAGTTGCCGTCTGCTTCCTATTGCAAATGCCTTAGAGAAAGGTACAAGACCCGGGGTTTTCTCGGTGAGTTTTCTCGCTTCAGCTCCATCTGTACATGTATGTGCTTTGCACACCTCCGACGCCCACCTGCGGGTCACTCGGATGTATAACATGAACAACTCTGGTCAAAATTAGTGACTCAATTCTCTTATATTTTCCTACCAGGACAGTTCCGATCCGATCGCCAAATTTGACATCGCTCCGTACATGTTTGGAAACGTACAACGATGATGAAGCTTTCCTCGGATTTTGAACTCTGATGAAAGTAAAATGTGACTCGCAACAAATAAAACAGCTCCCACTTACTTGGCAGATGGATTCGGCGGTAGCAAATGGGACCGACGTCTTGAAGTACCGATAGCAAGTTTCAGTTCCAAACCACGGCATTACACCCCAAGATGTTGGACTGTCTGATCCACAGTCGGTCGCAAACGTGGCCGCAACTGGAAGTACAATGTGGATGACGGTATAATTGCAAAAGGAGTGTATAGCAATGTTTTATTTAGTTTTTTATAAATGTTAGCAATTTTTGTAATAATAGAGCAGTCTAAAGCTGCACATATAGTTTCGGACCCTCTCAAACCATGCGACCAGACATAATGCATCGGGTTTAAAAAGGCAAAAAGATTCTTTGAAAAATTCTTTTTTAATTTTAATATTTACACACAGATCTGCGCACCGCAACATGCACCGCATACAACTCTGCCCTTACAACAAGCCAGCAATATCGGTCATTATTTCTGATGACCACTACTCAATGACACTGTGCATACCTGCAGCGACCATGACAGCAATCATTAGACAAACCGCGAGTGGCTCAACCATTTGGAATTGGAACCTTTCTGGTATTTGACAACCAAGGATTGTTGATTTTCTGTATAGTTCGAGTTACTGATATTGTTCAAATCTTTATTATCAGTATACGCTTGCTTTCATTTCAGGTTCCGGGTTCATCCAAAACAGTCGCTTAATCGACTCTCGACTTAGGAATTACTTTGTGGTTGACACAAGTCATCGATGCGCTATCACATCGCTTTGTGGGATTGATACAACTCATCGCAAGCAGTTGCATGAATGTTTGCCGTCAATTACAAAACAATTAGCAAATTATTCTCTGCAAAGATTGCACCAAAATGGTGCCATGGTGTGCCGGCTGTGTTTCGGACCTCGTTGCCCAGCAATAAAGCGGTTCGCCAACTTTGTCGGCATTTCAGCACCAACTGTCCTATATCTAGGGCTCATACAAATTATATGTGTATAGTCCGACCAGGAGCTCATGAGACGACTTTTTTTAAATGTTGCTTGGCCAGATTCAAAAATTCTCTGGTTTACGCGTATTTCTAAAACAAACGAAAAAGATCGGGCCGAGAGAGATGATGACAACTTCCAGCTGGCTGACCTCAATTTGTTGCGTGCTTAAGGTGAAGTTATACTCGAGTACAAAGGGGTTTGGAGACAGCAATATAGACAATAAAGACGAATTGTCGTCACGAGCGAGTTATACTTTGGCTGGAATTCACAAAACAAAGTCAAGCTCACCGTCAAGCTCAACGTCAAAGTTCAACGTCAGATGTTTCGGCGTCACGCTGGCTCGTGCCGCAGACGCGATTTTCTAAACGAAGGGTCAACTTTGACGCACTATTGAGCATGATTGGATGCGTTTCTCTGGATACTGTTATTTTAAGGACGTAGCACGAGCGTTTCTGAAGATTATTTCTGAGTTATAATAATTTCTGACTAAACGTATTGAAATAATGTGGCGATCATTGACCGCAGTCAAAATTTTTTGCACCTCCGTTGATCGTCTGTTCATTTCTTTGCCTTTTTTCAGAAATTCATGAAACTCAGAATTACTCTCACAAAACGCTTCTGTTACATCTCTATAATATTATTTTGGCTAGATAAGCATCCAGTCTTGTACAATAATGCCTCAAAGTGGACTCTTCGTTTAGAAAATTGCGTCTGCTGCACCAGCCAGCGCGACGCCGAAACATCTGACTTTGAACTTTGACGTTGAGCTTGACGGTGAGCTTGACTTTGTTTTGTGAATTCCACCCTTTGTCCGCAGACATGTATAGCTCACTTTGAGGACATCCTTTGAAGACACTGCTTTGAAGACAATTTGTTCGCAAAGCACGAGTCCAACGAACTGAACTTTTGGCTTGTAGACAAATAAGATAACGGCAAATACCTCACGTTACACGCAACCTAGCGATTCAAAACTTACTCAGTGGACTTATAGCACACTTCAGAAAATTCAAAAACGTTGACGCACGACTCCAGCCACACCTCGGACCAGCCATATACGATTTTCCTAGGGGAGAAAAATGGGTACTCCCCCCATTTTTTTGCAGCCTAAGGCAGACACAACTACGAGAATGGACCTGAACATTTTTGCCTGAGGCAATCTTGACGAAACGCTCAGATTGGTACAGGTCTCGTGCCATTACGGGTGTGATTTGAGTCAGAAAAAAATAGAAAATGTTGATACTAAATGGTAAACATCGCAACCTGAAAGAAATAACAAAGTATAATGCTCCCTACAACCCATGAAACGCTCCTGCCCCGAAAAAATAGTAGACCAACCTCACTTTTTGTGTCGCGTGACATTGTTTTGAAGAAGTTTTTCAATCTCAGAGTGAATAATATTCAGCTGTACATTTTTAGAAGCAAAAACTAATGTATAGCACACCAACTCTATCAGGATATTTCAAGCAGAATGCTCCCCACTGACAGGAGCCGATGGGCAACATTGTTTCTTGCTGGGGTCAAACCACTAACAAAATTCTTTAGTGTTTTCGAACAATGGTGAAGGTTTACAATGACATTTTGAATCAGTTTAATTCCACATGCTACTCAGCAATTCATTAAATTGACAGTTTTTCGTCATCCAACAATTTTTACGTAAATTCCGTTTTCTTATTCTCTTTCTTTCATTTCTTGGTTGTACCACGTTTTGTCTTCAAAGCCTTGTACCTTCCTGTCTTGAAACCTTGGTACATTGTACCTTTTTGTTTTCATGTCTGCATTGTAGACATGAAGACAGTTTGTCTTCAAAAGGCTTTGTACTTTGTAAAGGCAAACTACACCAACACGAGCCCGATTTCGAAGGGGGTGTGTATCCAAAACGAATAGAAAGAGAAAATCATCATGCTCCACTTTCTATTCTTCAATGTGTAACATTTCACAAATCAGCAGCCACGCATGAATGTTTCACTATTCTGCCAGCTGCGAAATCGGGCTCGTGTTGGCGTAGTTTGCCTTTACCTGAGTATAACCCCACCGTTACGCGAACAGCAACAGGTATTCAAAACACAAATGTTTTGGGAGTCAAAAGGGAATTTACGCACCGATGTGGAGAGCGTGTTTTTACTAGATATACGTGCGTTTCTCTTTCTTTCCTTTTCGAAATACGTGGAACCAGAACATTGTTGGATCTGCACAAGCCAACTTCAAAAAAGTCGTCTCATGAGCCCGTGGTTGGACTATACATCGTTTGTCATTTTTGTCCGTAGCTACAGGTATATACAGTTTGGTGGTGGGTTAACTGGGTGCTTGATTAATTGCACTGCATGAGGAAGTGAGCGACAAAAACAAGTCCATATTTACGTACCTATTCTAATGCTTTTTGGGCACATTTGAGTCCAGTTTCTGTTCCGTGCAAAAAGGCAAAGGCATTCCGCCGAATTGAGGCTCAACGAGGCACCTACTGGAACCAGGGTTGGGCAAAAAACGTTTTTTTTTTCAAAAAATCGTTTTTTTTTAAAAACGTTTTTTAAAAAAAAACGTTTTTTTTAAAACGCCCAGATGACCAAAATATGCCCCCAAAAAAAATTGGAAAACGCTCATGTTGGGTAGAAAACGTGGTTAAATGAAGTAATTCTATGTGTTCTGAGGCAAAATAAACGGGTTTCAACCCATTTCTAGCGAGTTGTTAAGATCCCATATCAGACCCGCATCATGGGACCAACTTTGGCCGGGGTCATCACTGAAAGTCAAACTCCGTATATCGACGTATCTCGACAAAGTAAAAATTGGTCGAACATTTTTTGAAAAAAATGGGACAAAAAGTTGATTTTCCTTGAAAATCAGGGTACTTTCCTTGAAAAATCAGGGAAAATCAAGGAAATTCAGGATTTAAAAAAACGAAAAACGACCCAGGCGTTTTTTTAAAAAAAAACGTCGTTTTTTTTAAGAAAAAACGCCGTCGTTTTTTTTGCCCAACCCTGACTGGAACAAACAACCCGATTGCCGTTGACTCTAATGAGTAGGTGCCTGTTACCCACGGCAATTGCTGTCCAAAACGGTCTTCTGGTTCTGATTTCCAAATTGCAGTGTCGATGCAGTGTGTATCTGCTTGAGCACAAAACAGGAATCACCAGTATTCTGGCATAAAGCAGAACTTTGAAATGAAACATCATGCAAACAATGCAAGCAAGGCATGCCTCTCTTGGTTTGTGCATGCTTTTGTGCAGTAGTGGACTCAGGTTTTTGTGCATATGACCAGGAAGCATGGCGACAGTAACCAACAGCACGTGACTGCCTGACAAAATGATACCTGTGACCGCTATGCAGCGCAGTACTAATCATGAACAGCGCTGCTAACGGACAGCTCTGTGAGCAAACGTCATGTCCGGCCTGAGCCAATCAATAGCCAACTGCGTCCCTGAACGTTCATGGAGCCCAGACCATCTGATGGTAACAATCCAGAAATTTCGATCCCGAATAATTTTCCTGATCCCGATCCCGATCCGGTATTCTTATCGGGATTACAGAGCTGCTAAAAGCGGAGTTGTATTACTTTTCTGTGATACAAAAACAAGCACTGTATGACACCAGAAACGTGAAAGAAAGGACGAGTTTGGTAATATTTGGCATCATTTTTACTCCGGGTGATCTGTAGCCCGACTACGGGGTATAAAAACGAAACGTCTTCGGTAATGTGGTTAGTATTGTGTTATAAAAGAAAAAATCAACCTCCATAACTTAGTCTGGTGTCCCCGTTCTGACAAAGAGAAGTGTATCACGGTAGAAGAAAATCATAAATGCACAAAAAGCGTAACTGGTGCTGATTCAGATGAGGGTGCAAGCAAGCAATGCATGATCAAGAGGAACAGGTATACGGATTTAACAAGGTAAATTCAATACAATTTGAATACAACATCAAATTTGTAATTTATGTACGTTCACAGTTTCACACTGGCACATAGAATTTGTATCCGATCGACACATTGTTGTACAGAATGGGGTCATCCAGGTGGTTAGTCAGTGCCAGTTGACAGTCGCCCGTGTTGGCGTTGTAGCTGAAACAAGCGGCTTGCCTGCTGTGATGCCGATTTGTGAATTTTGACTTTTCCAGCTGAAACCAACAGTGGACATTGTGCAAAGCCTACACCTGACAAACAAACATTATCTTAGGCCTGATATGAACATGAGGGGTCAAAAAAACGAGCACGTCAATGGCAAATGGTCAAACAGATTGACAGCCCCGCCCCGTCCGTCCGCTGCTTAGTTGGCCTTGTGAACACTGTGCATTCACTGTTCCAGCATCGTGCTTTTTAACAACGTTCTACTCTTGACCGACGCCCACAATGACTTGCTGATTGTTTATTGGACGGAAATCACAAATAATGATAACAGAGATTCGAGTATCGACTTACGCAAAACTGGCGCACACCCAATTGTTGGAGCAAACGCGGCCGCACGCTATCGCGTCGCGTTTGGTCGACGTTTGGAACACGACTGATGGCACAAGCACGACGTCATTCAGAACAATTTGGTAGAACACCGGGCTGGTTCCTGTTTTTGGTAATCAGCTGCAGACTCTGATGGGATTCCTCTCCTAGTCATGCAATGGTAATTTGGTCATGCAACAACTGAAAGTCATTTAGGCGCCTTGATCGTGTTCCACTTACTGTATTCACAGATATACGGATTGCCGTTTGAACATGGATCATCATTTAGTCCACCGCGCCATTGTGGGACATTATTCTTGTAGTACACATTCATGCAACCTGAGTTTGGGACGTTCGGGCCAGTATAGATCGAATTGGTGTACCAGTGATCGGCAAAACCTGCATCGAAGCACTTTATTTGAATGTCTACGCAATAGACATGACAGA
>JASAMV010007944.1:0-50180 GCA_030248065.1 Rhynchonema sp. JSB1_4 | reverse complement strand
ACTGAGTAGATTATATTTCAACAGTGTGCGCATCACTTTTTCTTTGTGAACTTCAATGCACATTCGGAAAAAATTTCCTCGACTCATTGGTAAGAAAAAATGCGAATCCTGTGATGCGCGCACAGGTAATCCCGGATCGTCGTCGAGAAGAATGGTCGAAGGACAAGTTTGACTCGGGCATATTCCATTTCCAATTGTGGCGTTACGGCCAATGGCTTGAGACATTGTCATGACTTTCTGCCGACCAGAAATGGACAGTTGATTTATGCCCGATCGAAGACGAATAACGAATTCTGGAGCGCCTTGTTGGAGAAGGCGTTTGCAAAGTTGGTCCATCCACATTTGAAACACAATTGTCGGTATGTACCTTTCTGCTTTATGCCTTTCCCGCTCGTCAATTCAAATGTTTGAGTCGTCACCGTGACCATGATGTCGGTCTGTACATAGTGTGGCGCTTTGATTGCTTGTCGCTTGACCACCAATGGGCATGATAACAGATAGAATAGTAGATTATGTGAACTGTATAAGGCAAACCATGTCAAATCCCTGACGTTTCAGAATGTATGGATCTTACGAAGCACTAAGTGGTGGCCAGCTGTCCAACGCCATGGTCGAGGTGTCAGGTATGTATGTATGTGTCTGTGGTTTCTGTAAAGTGCAGAAATCAATCCACACCTGTGATGAACGGCTGATGTTTCACAGGTGGTGTACCAGAGAACATCGACCTATCGGGCAAGTCCGAGTACAGCCGGGATGCACATGAACGGGTCAATTTATTCTATGACATCAAGGAACACTGGAACAACAAAGCGTTGATTGTTGCCGCTATCAAGGTCGGCGTTTTTATTGCTTTTTTCATCAAAAATTCAAAAAACTAGAATTCTAATTTTCAGGCAAACAAAATAGAGGAAATCGAGGCGCCCCTCGACTGCGGCCTGCTTCGTGGTCACGCGTACGCCGTCAGCAACGTGCACCAAATTGAGCTCGATAATAAGCAGAGGAGCCTGTTCGAAATGTTTGATCAATATGGTTAGCTCAGGTTGAAAACTTTTTTGAAATGTACATTATGTTGAATTTATCATGTTTTTTTGTAGAAAAGATCCGAATGGTTCGACTGCACAATCCGTGGGGCGAGAAGGAATGGAATGGCGCTTGGTCGGATGGGTCCGTTCCGTCTCTCTGATATATTTTTTCTCAAAAATATTATTGGAAATTGACATTTTATTAACATTTTCGTGTGTACTTTGCCGAAACGTTTCAGTTCACCAGAATGGACCAAAGTGACCGACTCGCAGAAGAAGGACCTCGGCATTACGGTGGAGGAGGATGGAGATTTCTGGCAAGTCTGGCTGGACTAGGAAGACCCTGATTTGTCAAGGCAACACCGCTGATGTTTCAGGATGACCTGGGACGATTTCTGCCATTATTTCACGATGGTCAGCGTGTGTCATGTGAACACCACCGGGTTCTTTCAAGCGCGGCGATTTTACGAATCGAAATTCTTCGGCAACTGGAAACGATCGGCCAAACCGGGTGGACTTCAGGATCGTGCCGGCGGTTGCCTGAATAATCAGGGCACGTTCTTGTGCAATCCACAGGTTACGGTATTAGAATTGCTGTAATGAAATTACGGTAGAGATATGGGAAAAGGAAGTCGATGTTCATATCGTGCCAGTCACTAGTGATAAATATACGATGTTCATTGGAGATAACACAACAAGCTCTACACAGTAACCAGCTACTAAAGTAACCCACCACATGTTTACAGTACTTATTCGAAGTGCCTGAAGATGGGGTGCAAGTGAATATGTCACTCACGCAGAAAGATTTTAGCGACAACGCCAAACCGGAGAAGAAATCCGATGGCAAAAGTGGGACGGATGGTGATAAACGAGCCAGGTACATTTCCGTTTCAAATAAATGTTCTTCAATTTGTGAAGAAGGTGCTAATTTTGTTGCGCTTTCAGCTATCTAACAATCGGCATGCACGTGATGAAAGTGGAGGAAAACCGCAAATACAGGGTGCATCAGGTAAATAAATCATACCACCTAATCAAGTATGCTGGCCACCGATGGGCATGATAACAAACATGGCCCATTTGCTGCTGTTTGCTGTAACGTCATTCCTGACCTGTCAAACCTTGAGCAACTCAACTATTGCCCTTTCTAGATCATGCACCCTATCGCCACATCCCAGTACAGTCCCACCCGTTCTGTGTTTGTGAAGGGCAAGAATCTGCGAAAGGGTCGCTACGTCATCGTGCCCACGACATTCGACCCTGGATTTCAAGGCGACTTTATGCTCCGGGTGCACTCGTCGGAACAAATTGATGTCAGGTTGACTGGTTGATGTTTCACTCACCACATGATTTTAAATTTCTTAATTTTTCATACACATTATTACTTTGCAGAGAGCTGAAAGAGCACAAACCGAAAGATGGCCTGTGTTCATGTTGCACGCGCCCGATATGTTGTGTGACTCGGCTGAAATTGGTCGAAGGGGTACTCTTGGAGGACAGGAAGGGGAACAGGGGTTAGTAAGAAAATGAAGTGTCATTGGTGAAGTTGAAGTATGATCGACAGAGGCATTGATGTGGACTGGACATGTGGTACATTCGCACTGACGATGACCTGGTGCACCGCCCGTCTGCGAAAGATCGAAACGGTCAGCCAAAAAATACGCTGCACAATTCACATCGATGTGTCAACGTTGTTATCATGCCCGTCAACAAACCCGTTCACTTCAGCCACCGACCCGTACTGCATCGTGAAATGCGAAGGCCACAAAGTGCAGACCGACTACATTTCCGGCAGCAGCAGTCCGAAATTCGACCTCGAGTACATTTTCTATCGTCGAAAGATGGAGCTACCGATTGAAATAGAGGTCTGTTTATGTGGTACTAAAGATTCGAACAAAAATAACATGCTGTTATTGAAACATCACAGCTGTGGGACTCGAATTACGGCCGAGATTCATTCCTGGGTCGCGTGTCGCAACCAGCCCCCATTGACAACGAAAATAGATCAATTGAATGCCCATTGAAAGGACAGGTTTGTTATTGTTCTGGAGAAAAACTTGTTTTTTTTAAATCAATCTTTAATCACAAAGCCATATCAATTTCAGAGCCAAAACGACGACCCAATGGCGGGATGTTTGAAAATCGAGCTCGCCTCCTATGATGACCCGATTTATCTGTGATCATTTTTATTCTGCTACCAAAAATTGTGCCAGAATTTATGAGGTTAGCAGATTCGAGCTTTTCACAGTCAAGTATTACAGTTGCCAATTTATATTTTTACGATCCGCGGCCAATGTTGAGGTTTGTTGAGCGCCAATATATGATTTTGTCATTCTCTTGCATACACATGCATATTCCCATGATGATTATTCGCTTGCCTACGGTGCTGCTCACATTACTATTTTATCTTCACACAAAAATGCTCTATCATTTTCTTCGTTGTGGGTAACATGAATAAAATTCCTGACCAAATTTGTGGCAAGCACAATTTTCATTGTAACAAGCCTAACGACAATAAGTCAAAATAACAACAATACTAAAAGCCAAATCACACACTGACCGGTTGGACCTTATAAATTCTGACAAAATCCTCATAAATCGCCTTGAACACAACGCGATGCGCCTTGTTCATATTTGTGCTCAGCATCAGAATTGATGGCCGGTCACTAATAGCCAATAGTTCATAAAGACCGGGCGCTAGTGCAGTTCGGGCACAAAGCGAGATGCCGCCCAGGCTGTGAACGGACACGACAAAGTCATCGAGAATGTAGATGGCGATCTGTAGTGATAATAAAATAACGAAATTCGGGCACTAAAACATTTCGGCTTATATTCATGTCGTTAACGCACATCCTCAACTCAGCCCGTCGACGACAAAACAATTCGCCAGAATTTTGGGCGAATGGTGCAATTTTACATAAAATATTGTTCCAGAACCTTTCTGAATTCCAACCTTGGCCATATCCTGTTTGTACTGGCCCAATCTTGTGCACAAGCGTGACATGAGCCGACAACAGTGCACTGTTTCGAGCGGCAGTTTGCCTGAAACTCAAAGGTTTGGCAGCAGTTTTCGCAAAAACACACAAAATCCAATAAATGACCAACCTTGCACCTCTCTATCCGCCGTGCACCATTGTATCAATGTAGTCAGCATCTGTCTGATAACGCCAACCAACGAGGCAACATTGCACCCGATGATCACCAAAGTGTCAAAGTGCACAACAGTCGCATTCAAAAGTTTGTGACTGGATTCGAATACGGAATGATGATTGGTGCGATTGACCAACGATGACCAGCTGAAAATGGAACGCTGTTGAATTACTAAATTATACGTTGATGTACACTGATCGACTGTACGAAAGTGTTTCAATACAAAACTTTAAGTCCGACGTAAAAAAAGCTCAAGAACAAATTTTTGAATAACAAATTCTCAGATTCTAACTAAGCCTGGGCTTTGAAGGCCATTTGAGACCATCAGCGTGACATTTGTGATTGTGTAGAGCTGGATTGCAACCTATTGCTCATTTTGTTTCTTTATGCTTGTCCGAAAGATCTCAAACCCCGGAATTCCTCGGATAAGCGTTGCACAGGAGACATTTTCAGCTCAATACAATCACTCGACAGAAAATCAACGTTCCAATATCGTCGAGTGAAATGTTTCTAACAACATAAATAACCAACCCAACGGTGCCCAATACAGTCAAACACAGTGTGCACAATGCCCTCGTATTCACACACTTGTTGTTGTCGTCATTGTGCGAACGAGCCACAAACACAACGATTGACGTGAGATGTTCGAGAATACGAATCAGGCTGCTAGGAGTGGAAGCGTCGAAATCTGGTATCAAAAGAAGTGATAATTTTTAGCCTGTGGAAAAGGAAGAAAGGCACATATTTATTGTATAATACACATAAGCACAAACCTTTCAAGACAATCAGATTCAGCCATTTTGTGATGACTTGCAGAATTTCAGTCTGATGAGATTTCAGCGGACCGAGAAACACCGCCCAATAGTTGGTTGGCAGACGCAGTCCGAGATCGAAAGGAAATTTAGTCAGTTGCTGCAAAATTGCAAAAAAAAATCAGACAAATGCCTACTTCGATTTCAAATTCAAAGGGATATGAACTTTGTTGAACAGTGTCACCTTTGCGTCCAATTCATGGCTTTTGAGCAAACGTGTCAGCAATCTGGGGTGAGAGTCAACCAATTGCATGATTTGCAGCAAGCGTTCGGTGTCTTGACAATCAATGGCGGTGTGCACCAAATATTCCAGCATTTCTGGCGGCAATTGCTGCGCGTTGTTGTTCGGCCGAGTCAGAAGCAGTTGCGCTGCGTCAGTTTCTAGCTGATGGTCGATAATCTTTCGCACTTTTTGACAATCTGCAACAATACAGAAATAAGTCTGAACTATGAAATCACTAAAACAGCAATTTGCACGAAATTAATAACCCGTTTTCATGATGCGCGTGAGGCACGCGTAGAATAGCCGAGGTGGACTCAGTTCGCTTGAAGGATCAGGCGTTTCAGTGTCCGACAATGAAGTCAACGTTGATTGCAACAACTTGCGCAATTTCGATGGTTTGGACGGTTCTGAAGATGGCAAACTCAAGAAATAAGAAATTTTTAAGTTTTTAGTAAAGAAATTCGAGAAATACAGAGCCTGATTCTGACCTGATTCATTTGTTGAGCACCAAATGTTCAACATCTCGTTCAACACGCAAAGTGAAACATCTGTCGACAATGCCGGATCAGTCAGCCACGATTGCACATCTTGTGGTGACACATCACGCAGGATGCCTGATTTCGCAAGTCCACATCGCGTTTCGGGGCTCAGATCTTGATTCAACAGGGCTGATTTGACATAATCGGACAGGCCCAGGCCGGAAGTTGCGAACAATCCAGTGATATGCTCGCGACTCGCACGATAGGCTCTCGAAACGATTTGCACAGTGGAATCGACATGCATTGTGTGATGGCCATACAGCTGAATTACGAATGGCAGAACATCGACACGAAGTTCGGCTGTGGGCAGATGGTTCGATGGAATATCGCTCACAGCGTTCAGAAAGGAAATCACAAACTGTCTCTTGTCTTTATCCCATTTCGATGTTTTGTCCTTTTGGCCAGATGATAAGCCGACATATTGCCGCACAGCAGTGAACAGTGAGAGTCGGAATTCTGGTGACAACTGCCTGAGCAGATCCGGTGGAAACAACGAACATGAATTGTTATTTTCGGAAAAGATGCGTTGAACCAGTGACGTGAGTTGAGATTGAGTCAACACTGCGCTCAGCAATGCGTGTTGATCATATAGCACGCTTGGTGATGTTTCGCATTCTTCGGTTAATAATTTGTCAACCAGCTGACGTGAAACATCCCTATTCGGTGCAGTTGTTGTGAAATGGGACAATAATTTAATGACAGAATTAGTATGTAGTCGACATTTGAGCAATAGCTGGATGATGGGTGAGTTTCCATTGAATCGGTCGCAAATATCAGTGAATTCCGTTGTTTTACATTCGTCATTGTAGTAGAATTCATGTTGTAGAACATCAACAATTAATTCAATCAGCCATCTGGTTTCATCACTGGAATGTTTGCACGAGACTTCCAACGCTGATAATGACGATTGAAGGACGCTGAAAAAGGAAGAGAACGTATTTTACCGTTTCGCCGCATTCCAGAACTTTTATCCTATTCAGCTGGTTTTTGACCTAAAAAATCGACTACCTTTTTTCTGTGAATCCTGCCACTCACCTGTCCCGTTCCTCCACCGGCCATCTACCGTAATCCACCAGCTGACAGCACGTGGACAACAATCGCGCAACATTCGCATCCAAACTCGCGGTCTGCGTCCGGCCGTTCACTTGATCAGTCAGGGACCGAATGAATGAGAATTGCGCATTTAGCGAACAAGCGTTGAAATGGTCGATAATTTGATTGGTTTGGTCGCCGGTTATGGTCTGCGACTGAACCAGAGGCACATAGCAATCGGTGAATAATTTGGTGAAATTGCGATCCGACAGATACGAAGCAATTTGGGTGTCGAGCCCGGCTTGCGGCACAGAATCTGGAAGCGAATACTCGCGATTAAGAATTGTAATGAAAATCACAAGCCCATTTTCCACCCGACGACGGACAAACCAAATAATCGTAAGGTCAGACCAACTTTGAGCGTGTTTCTTCTTCTTCTTTTTCACTGATGATTGTTCTGCTGCTGTTGTGGCACCAATTGATTGGCGCTCGTGTCGACGTTTCGCCATTGTTCACGATAGGATCGAATATCGCACAATAGATTCTGCGTGAATTTACTTTCCATTGACGACTTTCCAATGTGTCAGCCACCGTGAGTGCAAATCATCAGATTAAATATCAAGCAGTCACTGATGTTTCAATGTCAAATGTCAATAGACCGCACCTGTACTTCGCCAGCCAGAGCGGCAGGCAAATGGGGCAGCTGGGCTTGTACTTGACCGACGTTTGTGGCGGACAGACGTGATGCGACGAATCGAGCTGCCTGATCGCGAAGGGTGGGGACTGAAAAAAAACGGGAAAAGTTTGCGAGTAGATAGGAAATTGCCCACGTTTTCAGAAAACTCCTGACCAAGTGATCAAAAACCATCCAAAAACCGACCTTGTCTGGTGATGACCACAACGTGACGTTGGGCTGGATTGGCTGGTTGTTGTGGGAAATACACGCGATCACGGTCGGGTAGAAAACACAGCTGCTCGGCGGAGGAATTACTGAATGCAACCTGCGAGAAAGGGCGAAAAGCGTTGACAAGAAATCTACGCGAAAAATCACGAAATTGTCTACTCACCCAGGGATGCGTGACGAAAGTGTTCACGAAATACGCACGTCGATCGAACACCGTGAAAGGATTGAGCGTTGTGTAGCGCACTTTCTCGCCCTGAAAAACACAAGAAATTGAAAAAAAATTCATCTAACAGCGATGCCAGTTTAGCTCCTGGCGGGAGGTTCCCCCTCGGGAACGCTATCTCACCTTCAGATACACTATCTCCACAATTGTTGCGTAAAATAAGCAATTTAGGCTTAAAATAGGCATTTTAGGCCAAAAATCGGTGATTATTAGGTCAATGTTGTAAAAAATCGCTAAAATGCCCGTTTCACACGGATTTTTTTTACAAAAAGGGACAAAAATAGGTCAAAATTTTTACCTCAAAGTGACTTTTTTCTGAACTTGGGTCTCTGCTCCGAAGAAAACAGGGCGACGGGTCTGCTATCTCCCCTACGGGCCAGAAACACACTGAGCGATACAAAACGAATTCATTCACAAAAAAGAAACTCGAACGCAACCTGGTAATCCAACCAAAACACGTCCACCAAACAGTTGCAACAATTGATGAAGCACACACGAACAGATGTATTGGACTCGATCGAACGCAGGGGTGGGGGCGGTCGATGCTCAGCAGAACTTGAATCACTGTCCGAGTCTGACATAACGACTGCGCATTTTGCCTGCAATTTTGCGGTACACAAAAAACGGGACCATTCAACGTGTAAATTGTTGTATGTTCTGCGGTTTGATCTCCACTCACCATCATAAAATAAGAGCAACTATCAGCTCCGAAATAAACCGATGACTGGATATGAACCGTTCTCGGCGATAAAACAAGTTGGCAAAATCGAATAAGTGACGGTTTATTTTGTTTGCACATATTATCTATTTACGTTTCACAATCTGTGAATTATTATTGAACTCGAATAATCTGTGATATATTATTTCAGCATTCGCGAAATATCGTCACGATTATATGACAATGAAAAGCACCCCCTGAACTCGTTGGCCAATAATACCCAAACAACCGAGGATACAGTAACAACAATCAAAGAAAGAAGGAACAAACTCAACAAACAAGAAACAACGATAAATAAATAAATCGAATGGATTGCACCCTGATAAATCAAGGGAAGGCGAGCTTTCGGCGTCTGTCCAACAAATTGCCCATCGCCGGACTACTGACATTCTTCTTCTGTTCCTGTTTCTCGATCACTCGATCAAAGAATCGTGTCAGCTTGACGCCATTGGTCGACCCGGGACTGATCGGCTGTCGACAATCCAGCCACAATTCGTCTGCCCCGCATTCCTGTGCCAATCGGCATGACTGACTGTGCAGACGTAAGGGTGGCGTGGACGAGGACTTGCCGCCGGTCATCTGCAAAATGAGTGTCGCATGATGGGTACTTTGCGATGGTCAAGCAGTGGGTGAGCAATAATGATTATCTGGGTGCTTGTTGTTGTGGTTTGGCGCCTCTCCGTTGGCAGAAATATTTAGGCGTTCGATCATACAGGTCGCCATGATTGTTGGTTGGAAAATACGAAAAGAAAACCTGGCCAGCGTCCGTTCTGCCTGGCGTTCCAATACCGGCTGACATGCACGTTTCATGCACATCACAGCGAAAGCATATCCAGGAGGTCAACCTGCGTGTGCTACCGTGCACACCAAATTCGGCGAACAATCTCCAACGTCCGGATGTCCACGTCCGTCGTACAGATTGGAGATGCCGACCGCGCAACTCATCGGGCTTTCGGAATCGGGAACGACTAAGTCGACGACTCATTCCCGCGTCGAGTACCCTGTCGACACCTTACTCGACCTCTACTGCAACAACTATGCCGACTACTACCCAAGGCTCCTGACAATATTCAACGACATCCACCTCAACCCCGGACCGCCCACCAAGTATCCGTGCGCAGTGTGCAATAGCGCAGTTCGCAACAACACCGCCTCAGTCCTGTGCAACACCTGCTTCAAATGGGTACATGCTTCACGGGCCCGTAACTGTGCCAAACTGACCGACATCAACTACTACAACAGCCAGTATCGATGTCCGCCCTGCATCACGAAGCCTACACCAACGCCGCTATCCAATCAAACCATGTGCGCCGACCCACCGGGCGAAATTAAGATCCTACAGCTCAACATCAATGGGATATCAAAGAAGTCGATCGAACTGACGAACTTCTTGCACAACAACAACATCAAAGTCGCGGCACTTCAAGAAACCAAACTCGGCCGCGACTCAAAAACCCCAGCAATCCCCAACTTCACAGTCATTAGAAACGACCGTAACACACACGGTGGCGGACTTGCGGTGTGTGTGCACGAGTCCATACGCTTCTCCACAAAACAGCTGCCCCAGCCCAAATCTGCTGACACCGGACAACAAGCGATTACCATCTATATGGACAACACCGACATCACAGTAGTCAACATCTATATCCCGCCGGTATCGTCGTGCAGCAACAACAGCGACATCTCCCTCGCGCACCTCCTGCCCCTTGAAGACACCATCATCGCAGGCGACATCAATGCGCACGATGACATGTGGGGCAGCCCGATCAGCGACGGGCGTGGAGCTAAACTGAGCTCCGAGATCGACACATCTAACTTCGGTGCCCTCAACGACCACTCCCCTACACGCGTACCCACAACAGGAGACCCAACCTCACCTGACGCTACATTCGCTACTGACTCGCTGCTCCCATGTTGTGACTGGAGCACGAAGATTGCGCTTAGCTCAGACCACGTACCCATCCTCATCTCAATCCCCACGGTCTCCACGACAATCCCGTCCGTACGCCGCACTTTCACCAACTACGCAAAGGCTGATTGGGAAGGCGTCGCACTCGAAGTGGACAAAAAGCCGGCCGCCGTCACGTCATCGGGCAACCCCTCGCACCGGCACTCAGCGTCAATCGGGTCCTGGGCACCAAACCACCCGACATTAACCCAGACGAGGAGTCGCTGGACAGGCGTACAAGATGCACCCTGGCGCAATTACGCAGTGGTCACTGTCGCATGCTGAACTCATATCGCAATCGCACCGACCCAAACATACAAAACGTGTGCCCTCGATGCTGCACCGAGCCTGACACGGCCTGTTCTGTTGCAAAAGTTGACCCGTATCCGTGAGCCCGACCGATCTGTGGATAAACCAGATCAAATGCGCAGAAGATCTGTCGGACATCTTCAGACAATAACGCGACCACGACTACCGAATGTTCGCAACAAACTAACCATACCCCCATCCACCGAACTAACCGACGATGGTGGTGTGGGTGTGGCCGGTGGTGTGCCCACATTAGCACCCAATTGATCCAATTTGGCACCAACAAATAGCATCGGAATGTCACGTTCGCCAATCAGTTGTTCGCCGTCGAATACAGACTGCGGCAAACGACTGAAATAATTAGCCGTTTCTTTTCTGACTTTGAGGAGACTGTCTGAATCGACTGACTGAGAACGACAAATACGCGGGCGTTCAGGCCAGTTGAGAAAACGAGAACGCATGCGCGCGTTGTCGTTGTGACAGTGAGGTCCACTTTAATTTTGGTCTTTGCGTTTTCACATGAAAAGTTCGTTCGTTTAATTCATCACAGTTAGTTGCGCGTTCAATAACGGCGATCAATTGTTTCACTGGTCATGCTTGCGTGGAGCATCTGCTAAATGAACCAGTCCAAACCACCCAGAGATAGCAGCAACCCTGACCAACGCATTGTCATTATTCCTATGCAGTCCGTAACTGAGTTGCGCGGGTGCAGCGGCGGTGTGGAAGATTTCGGCGAGCCAATTTCGAAGATTCTCCTCCGATTTCTTGTTCGTCATGTCGTGCACGAGGATCAAACCGTTCACTTGTTGATAGAACACGCGACGTGCGTTGCGATGCGACCGCGAACCACCTGGTGCAAAAAAGGACAATAAAGTTGGAATTATAATTGTCGACTTTGCGGCTTGCAGACAAATTTGTGCTCAAACTTTGTACTTGGTGATAAGTGTTCGAGCACTAATTTCGACCAGCGAATCAAATTAAATTTCGTCCACATTGCCGACAAGCAAGCCCAAGATGGACCAATAAATATTACTCAGCCTTCAAAAATAGTAATTCACTTTTCATTTTTAATGCAAGCCAAAAATTGTTGGTGCAAGCTGAAAGTTTTGTCTGCAAATCAATAATTAAAAGAAAACAACCAACCAATGTCCCATAATTCGACAAAATACGCCGTTTCGTCAGGCGTTCCAGCACGATAGCTGTGCACCAGCACTTCAACCGATGCACCAACGGTCCAGGGACTGCGTTTGACCGGACTGCCTAGTGCTGCCTGCAGAAAGCACATGACATGACTAATGATACAAAGAGAGACGGGGACTAATTGAGAAACCCATCGAGCTCAGAAGGTGGGTACTGTGAATGTTGTTGGCAACACAGCTATGTGCGCAGTTCAAAACGGCTGTCAAACTTGTGGCTCTTCACCAGAACTGCATAAAGGCCGAAATGTTAGGTGCGACCAAGTGCCACTAAACTCCAAGTCCCAGGAGCAAGAGTTAAAAAAAACACATCAATATTTGATCTTTCTAAACAAGCCGCAACAATATCTGGTATGCAAACCAACATGAACGAACGCCGTCTTTCCCACTCCGGCCTCGCCCACAACGAGCACCTTGACTTTGTTCATGTCCATCGAGGGCACACATTTCTGCGATGTCGGCGTGCCCAACAATGACGCCATTTTCATGTCAGTGGTCACTGCGTATTCTGATTATGTGCCTCGTATTCTCGAATCAATTGGTGTTGTTGTTGTCAATGTCAACGCACAACACGCACGAACACATGTCGCACGACAGATGGATGACGTGGATGGAGAGGTCGATGTCGTTCGGCTCAAGCTCGTACGTGCCGCCGCATCTGCCAACAATCGGTTGCGATAAGATGGGGATTAAGGATATATAATAAATTAGTGTGATCGCATATGGTATTGGTCGCACAATGACTCAATAAGAATTGGCCAAGTTTTTTTCCTGAATCGCAGAGGGAAAGTGACGGGGCAGTGACGTTGCGTTGCGCGATTGCACACAAAACATGCAGTCACCAAAATGTTTCAGACCCGCAGCAACGTGGGTTCACAGGCCAAAGTTGTTCTGGAGAAATTTTTCTCTCAACCTTTCAAAAATTGGAAAATTTCGTTAAAAAAGAACGATGTTTCCCGGGAGCAGAGGTTTTTTCGTTTTTTCATGTTCCAGATGGGCCCGGTTTTTTTCGTGAAAGAAAACGTTTTTCATCTGACAGTATACAGTGAACGAAAGATCAGGCCACAAATTAAGGTAACGCTCGAAAGCGGATATGCTCCAGTCTGTACGGCGAATCAAACACTTATTCAATGGCCGTGTGCAATCCCCATTCTCTTCACTCACTCACTATGTAGAGGTTTGACTGTATTCTGCTCTGCACCTCCACCGTTGTATACATTAACATCCGTTGTGTACATCAAGGACAAGCCAACCTGCAGTCCCAACAATAGTTCGACTGTTGTATGACCGTCAACGATACGCGATCGCTTTCGACGCCAACGGAAAGTCGAAATCGTTGTTCGCGAAGAAAGCGGTCGTAAGATGAACGCCGCGCGGGATCACTGTAAAAATGCGTTTTGACTGCGAACTGTGAAGGTGTTTTCGATAGATACCCACCAGAGAGAGGGGGATTTGAGGCGGTAACTCACCAACCACACCAGTTGCCACGTCAGTGTGGTGGCAGGCCAATCGACTCAAGATACCGTAGGGGGAAAAGGTTCCGGATTTACTCGAGATCAGTGTTCGAACGATCCTGACCCCGGGCCCTTTTTCTAATACCGATCCCGTCATTTTGAAAAAGTCAATCCCGATCCCGACCAAAAAAGGTTAGGAATCGGGATTAAGTTTTGAGAACAGAAGGTAAAAAGCTATGCAATCATAATTCGCCAAGCTGTTGTTAAGAGCTGGGAAATGCTGCACTCGACGGCTGATTCCGAGCGGGATGAAACCACAAGCACCACCAATCGCGAACAAGTCGAGCTAGAACTGAACCGTTACACAAAGTTGCATCGAACGAAGGGACTCAGTTTCGAGGAAATGTTGTCATGGTGGGCAACAAATGAGACAAAGTTTCCGCAACTGGCACGTCCAGCCTAAGCGCTCCGCCTGCGAGCGTGCCTTCTGAACCGCTATTTTCCAGTGCAGCTGATTTGTTTGATGACAAGAGATACTGCTTGAAACCAGAAAATGGTGAAATGCTTGTCTTTTTGTCAAAGTCTGCCATTGATCGACCACAATTATTATCTCTGAACTTATCCGTCATTAGCTATTCTCGATTTTCAATCGGCTTTAATCACTGTTTCCGTGTTTATTCATGTCTGATAAACATGTTACATGGTTGTCTGCAGTGGTGTAGCTACCCAGGCGGGGCGGCAACCTACTGTACCACCCAAAATGCGGGGCAGCAACCTACTTACTGTACCAGCCGAGCTAGGGGGGGGGGTCGTACCACTTGGGGGGGTCATCTGGAAACCGAAATTTTTTATGTCTAAATACTGAAGAAAATGTGGCCTAAAACACTAATTTCGCGCGCAGCGCGCGATTTTTCGCCTATTTGCAGACTAATATGCTAATTTTATGCAATTTTAAGCCAAAAATGAATGTTTTGGGTGAAAAGTTTGGGGCGGCAACCTACCTACTGTACCAGTGGAGGGGCGGCAACCTACCTACTGTACCAGGCGAGGGGCGGCAACCTACCTACTGTACCTTGGGGGGACCCCCCCCCCCCCAGCCACACCATTGGTTGTCTGTGACATTAACTTGCATCTTATGCATAAAACGATAAAAACTATTGCTTGTGGACATCTGGTTAATCCTGATCCCGATACTTTTTTGATCAAAATCCCGATCCCGACACTTTTTTGATCAAAATCCCGATCCCGATGCAGGGATTAAAAATGAATACCGTTCGAACACTGCAGTCGAGATACCCCCAAGATACTTCCATGGCCCCCAAAAGGCCATTTTTTGCAATGCAATTTTACTGCAAAATTGGGCCAAAATTGGGTACTTTTTCGCCGAAAAATTGGCCTTTTTTCGGCATTTTCGACCCCATGAATTCTGAGATCGCCACTTCGAATTTGGGTCAAATGGCGATTTTCGCCACTGGCCATTTTTGAAAAAATAAACACGGTTCGTTATACCTTAAAATTGACCAAGCCTTCTGCGCTAGTTGAATACTACGTTCCCGTTTGTCAGCGGCTTCTTGACGTTGTCGATGAACACTGCAATTCGGAACCGCAATCTCCGTCTTGCTCGTGTGGCTGCTCTCGCTTTCAACTGATTCGTCCGTGCTTTTGTCCGGATGATTTTCCAGCAGAAACGTGCGGTAGGCAAACTTGATCTCGTCGCAGGTCGCAGATTCGGCAACTTTCAGCAGCGCATACAGCGAATCAGGCATAAACAGCAAGCAGTGAACAGCTAAAAATGGAATGCAAACCAGAGGCGGGAATCGGGCCGGGCCGAGGTTTCCGGCCCGAAAGGTCGGGCCGGGCCGGGCAGGGATGGCCGGCCCGAAAAGGTCCGACATAATCGAATTTCAATGAAAATCGCAACAAAGTCGTTAATCCGTCCCACTTGCGTATTTTTCCGCAAAAAATATTTTTGGAAAAAAACCGTTTTTTTCCAAATATTTTTCCAGTACTTAAGGATACCCATGGTGCAAAAACGCCTATTTTGGAGAAAAGTTCGTCGGGAAATGGCCTGCAACAGGCTAAGAATGCACTTGGAGAATAAAAAGTGCTCATTTTGAACTGTTTAGTGCCGATTTACATTGGTTTTGACAACATCCTATCGCAACCTTGGAAAATATCTCGGAAATTTTTACCACTTGGAAAAATTTCCGGAAAAATAAAAACGTATTTTTCCGGGCCTCGGGAAAAAACGGTTTTTTTTTCGGTTTTTTTCGGAAAAAAACGGTTTTTTCGGCCCGCAAGTATACGTTGATCAACTCGTTTTTTTAATTTATCGAAAACGGAAAACGAGAAAGAATGCACACAAAGTCGTTAATTAATTCAAGTTTCGAAAACAAAAAACTGGAAACTGGAGGTAAAGGCAGTCTACAGGAGGTTGTCACTCAGCCCCCGAATACCGTAACCCACCGCAAGCGAGATCGTTGCGAGACCCATGCTGATCGCTGCATATCGACACGTGTATTAGCGGCAGCAAGCTGGAAATTGTCATCATGCGTGTCGATCACCAAAACTTCGAAATGTTGGTTGGTGTTGGCGCTAACACGCAAAACATAGATAAAAAACAAAATGGTCTCGACACGATCCTTGCAGATCAAAATTACGGTGGGTTACGGTATTCGGGGGCTGAGCAGTGTTGGAGGTACTCTGGAGCGGGGGATACCTACTGTACCGCGCTCGGAGAGGGGGGGATACCTACTGTACCAGAGCCGATGGCCTGGGGGGGGGGGGTTATGTACCCAGGGGGGGGGTTTGGGAGGGTTAGGTTTTGGGGTGAAAATTTTTTATGTGTTTATTATGTGTGGAATCGTGTGAAAACGTAGTATTTGCGCGCGCAGCGCGCGAATTTGGGGTAATTTGAGGTAAAAACCACTGATTTTACACTAATTTTGGCCATTTTGGTCAAAAATTGGCACTTTTGAGGCAAAATCGGGGGGGATACCTACTGTACCGGGGTGAAAATCGGGGCATACCTACTGTACCATTCCAAACATCGGGGGTGATACATACTGTACCAGGCGAGGTGGATACCTACTGTACTGGGTGGGGGCTACCCCCCCCCCAACCCCCCCCCCCACCTCCAACACTGGGGCTGAGTGACAACCTCCCGTAGACTGCCTTTACACGGGCATGGGCCAGAGATCGGAAACGGGCCGGGCCGCGATTTTGCACTTGGTCAACCGGGCCGGGCCGGAGATTTGGGGGGACCGAGGCCGGGCTGGCCCGGTATGGCTACCGTAAAATCTAAAATACAAGGGGGCTGTATTTTTTCACTGACCCGTTTTAGGGGGGCTGTATTTTTGGGGGGCTCTATTTTTGGGGGCTGTGTTTTTTCGCTGCCCATAAATGTTTCAGACCCGCAGCAACGTGGGTGATCTGCTGGATTATTTTCAGTTGAAAATGTTTTGTGAGAATCAGAAATAGCACAGTGGTTAAGAGTGGCTGAACGTGAAAATCAGGATTGATTTGATGAATTCTTATATGGTCATTGTGCGACCAATAGATGAGTGAACCGGGGTGATTCCGGTAAATCCGTTTAATCCGTTTTATTGATAACAGAGGTCGCAATCGGGCCGGGTTTGGCCGGCCCGGCCCGGCCCGAGCCCCCAAATCTCCGGCCCGGCCCGGCCCGGCCCGACCCGGGCGCTCGTTTAGAACATTCTGCCGTAGCATTTTTTCTAAAATTTTACGGCAGAATATTCTACATTCTGCCGTAACTAGTATAGAATGTTCTGCCGAAAATAGTGTATGTTCATACACGTGATGGCGCCTTAGGTTGGGTGACAGTTTGATGCATTCGCACAAACCTGATTTTTCGCCGGCATACTATTCTAAACTAGATCACAAGTTACGTTTAGAATATTCTGCCATCGGCATACTATTCTAAACTAGGACATAGGGGTTACGTTTAGAACATTCTGCCGAACCTCTTGACACGTTTAGAATAGTCTGCCGTCGGCATACTGTTCTGAACTAGATTGAAATTTACATTTAGAATGTTCTGCCGAAACATACGATACGTTTAGATGGTTCTGCCGAAAATATGAACCCTTCACGACCCCAGAAATGACCAATGACCACATCTCTTCCTGGCTGGTGCCTAAGCCTAAGCCAAAACGCAAAGGAAGCCAGAGCGAAACACTTGATCGCCTCCCTTTCCTTTGCGTTTAGGCTTAGGCTTAGGCACCAGCCAGGAAGAGACGTGGATTGTCGTTTCTGGAGCCGTGAAGGGTGCATAAGTTCGGCAGAATGATCTAAACGTACAATATGTTTCGGCAGAACATTCTAAATGTAAGTTCTAATCTAGTTTAGAACAGTATGCCGACAGCAGAATGTTCTAAACGAATCAAAGATTCGGCAGAATGTTCTAAACGTAAGCTATGCCCTAGTTTAGAATAGTCTGCCGAGGGCAGAATATTCTAAATGTATGATAAAGCGGAGTTTTGTGTATTGAAGTGTCACAGAACCAAGCCCTCTGTATTCCTATATGGACAAATTTTATTTTATTTTTTCGGCAGAATATTGTATACTAGTTACGGCAGAATATTTTATGGCAGAATATAGAATATTCTGCCGTGAATTTTTGGAAAAAATGCCACGGCAGAACATTCTAAACGAGCGCCCCGACCCGTACCCCCAAATCTCCGGCCCGGCCCGGCCCGAACCCCCAAATCTCCGGCCCGGCCCGAATTTTTGGCTCAGATTTTAACCCAATTTTTGCCATAATTTTTGCGATTTTTGAATCAATTTTTTTTGTTGAAATTTCAATGTTTTCCATGAAAAAGTCGCCAGATAGACAATACCAATGGTGTGGCTGGGGGGTCCCCCCTAGGTACAGTAGGTAGATGACGCGCCATCCGGATACAGTAGGTAGGTCGCCGCCCCCCGGCTGGTACAGTAGGTTGCTATTTTTGGCTCAAAATGGTATAAAATCCATATTTTTCATTCCAAATAATCGAAAAATTTTGAAGGTTTTAGAGTACATTTTCATCTAAACTTGGACATAAAAATTTTGTACCCCCCTAGCTCGGCCGGTCGGGTCGGTACAGTAGGTAGGTTGATTTCAGGCCTTTCTGGTGGTACAGTAGGTTGATTGCACGCCTGGGTAGCCACACGACTGGACAATACTGATCACTTACTTGCTGAATCCGTCAGAAATTTTAGTATTTTGGACAAAAAAACCCATACTTTTTCAGTAAAATAAGTCACTTCAGAGAAGCTGGCCCGGCCCGACCCTCCAAATCTCCGGCCCGGCCCGGCCCGGCCCGAGCCAAAAGCCCAAAATCGCGGCCCGGCCCGGCCCGAGGTCGGGCCGGCCCGATTGCGACCTCTGATTGATAATGAGCACACTTAATAGATCTCATCCGCCACAGCCACTCCTCTCCGTTTTCGCTCCGAATCTTCCAGTTTGGTTTTCAATGTGTTAACTGTCGTTGATTCACACGCTCTAGGTTTTTCATATAAATCGATCACCCCGGTTCACTCATCTATTGGTCGCACAATGACCATATAAGAATTCATCAAATCAATCCTGATTTTCACGTTCAGCCACTCTTAACCACTGTGCTATTTCTGATTCTCACAAAACATTTTCAACTGAAAATAATCCAGCAGATCACCCACGTTGCTGCGGGTCTGAAACATTTTGGTGACTGCATGTTTTGTGTGTGATCGCGCAACGCTTCGTCACTGCCCCGTCACTTTCCCTCTTTACGATTCAGGAAAAAAATTTGACCAATTCTTATAAAGTCATTGTGCGACCAATATCCTATCCTGACGGTCTATCCATCTCTGCTTGTATTTGTGTTCGCCGCCGAGGGTAATTGGCTGCTAAAGCGAACATCAGACTGAATTGGTTGATTTTGTTTTTCTTGAACGCAAACCGGTTTTGTAATGCAGAAACGTTCACAATTTGCAAATTGCCCGTGCATAATGCTGTAAGTCGTGTGCGAGACAATGTGCGGTTTTTTATTAATAAATAAATAAACCGTCGAACATGTGGTGCAGTAATACTATCATTAAATGCAGTGCATTCACTGACGAAGTGGGGTTACTTGGAAGTTATAAAGGCTACGCCATGCAAATCACGTTGGTTAATACAAAAACCCATCAAATTGGGAAATTGCATGCCGTTACCTCTAGCACGATGCCAATATTTGTTTTTGAAAGAAACGTTTGGTAAATTGCAATGCTTAATGTTGCAATGTTTTTTGCTGGTCTGTAAGTTTTAAACCTGAACCAAAAGCGTAATTCGACTCAAGCCATGCAAACGGCAGGTGAAAACTTTAATGAGATTCAATGCCTTGAACGGAACATCAGTCTTGACGTCTCCTGGGCCCGATTTCGGTTTTTCAAAGCTGTTATTAATTTATTTCGCAATTGTTTTGACATATTGAGCCGATGGCGTTTCATTTGAGGAAAAAATCCATTCCAACAAACGCACTGCGCTAAGAAAAATAGTCTGCGTGTGGTATCATGTGCTGTCTGGGTTTTCCAATCACATGACTCTTCAGAACGTCAGCAGGTTACGGTATTTCAGAAGCGCCAGATGCCTCGTACGCGCGTGACAATTGACTACATCGTTATGCTTCATGACAGTAACCTCGTGCGACCTGTCGGAGTTTTCCGGTTACAGCCCCTCTGGGGCTCTATTCGGTAGTAGGTGGGAAACCAGATTTTGTAAATTGTTTTTATTAGAGCCCCATGGGCTTTGTTCGGACCATCTTCCGAATAGAGCCCCATGTAAAATTTTTGTACTTTTTGAATGCGGTCATACCTGGCTGCAACGCGTTTTTGTGCCGAGTACACGTACTTGATATACATCGACGCTATTAGGGGTTCTATGCGAAAGAAAGGCAAAACTTTAACAAAAAATTACGAATTATCCGGTAAAATAGCGAGTTTTGTTCCTTTTTTATCAGTAAATTTAGACCATGAACTTGGGCACCCGAACGAAAAAAATCCCAAATAGAGCCCCATGGGGCTGTAGTTGGAACATTTTCCGAATAGAGCCCCACTGGGTCTCTATGGGGCTCTATTCCGGGGGGCTGTAACCGGAAAACTCCGGTATGTAGCTCGAAAGTTGTTTTCCAAAGCTAATATCCTCACGTCACAAGCGCCTCCACTCATGGGGTCTTGCTTCGCGAGCGAACGGTTCTTTTTGTGAATAAATTTGCACCGTGCGAGAAGTTTCCCGCGGGAAATCGAGTACTTTCTAGGCACCGAAATTTAGCGGGATTTCACATTTTATCGGCAGCCAGTACTTGTATAATACACCGAAAGGCCACGAGAAAGAGGGAATGATTTCGGATTTGACAGGTTCAGGAAGCGAATATCCCATGTCCATTACCATGAAACAAGAAAAAAACAGGATGTTGACTGAGGAAAACTTCCCGCGCGAACTCACAAGTGGATGTCCAAAAAAGCTTCATGATCATGAGACAATATTTTATGCTGGTTGGAATTAAGACTGTCCGTTATGAAACACGGTTCTTATTATTTTCGGAAACCTTCGACTCCACTGAAATTATTCAACAATGGTACAAACAAGCGAACCGAGAGAGTTAACGACAAAATGATCTACATATATTATAAAGGTGATCAAGCCATAGACTTAATATTTAATTGTTTTTCTCTGTTTTGTGAAACGTCAGTATCCTGTGTCAGTAGGTAACACCGTCACTGTCTGTTGTGCCGTTTGGCAGAAACACATACGCCAGGGTTGGGCAAAAAACGTTTTTTTAAAAACGCCCAGATAACCAAAATATGCCCAAAAAGATGGAAAACGCTCATGTTAGGAAAAAACGTGGTTAAATGAAGTAATTCTATGTGTTCTGAGGCAAAATAAACTGGTTTCAACCCTTTTCTAGCGAGTTGTTAACATCCCATATCAGACCCGCATCATGGGACCAACTTTGGCCGGGGTCATCACTGAAAGTCAAACACCGTGTATCGACGTATCTCGACAAAGTAAAAATTGGTCGAAAATTTTTTGAAAAAAAACAGACAAAAAAATTGATTTTCCTTGCACATCATGGTACTTTCCCTGAAAAATCGGGGAAAATCAACGAAATTCAGGATTTAAAAAAAACGAAAAACGACCCAGACGTTTGTTTTTTTGCCCAACCCTGACATGCGCAGCCGGCTAGTACGCTAATGTTTCAAGAGTTCGTACAGAATCAGTATGCAATCCCCATATAACGATTTATGCTTGGCAATGATTAGAAAGTGAACTGATTTATGCCTCTGTTGTGTTACACGTGATAAATGCTGCCTTGTCATGCTGTGCTTGCATCTTGTTTTCGCATTACGTAACGATTCATAATTGTTACAGTTTCAGTTTTGAATGCAGAAACATGGGGCACATCAATGGTAACTTGTTCTCACTTGATGGGGAACAAACTTGGGTTTACGGCGTTCCCGCATCATACAGGATCGCCCGGTTTTCGAGGTTGGAAGTAATACTCATCGTTTTGATAGTAGAAAGACTTTGGTGTCTTTTTTAAAGTACGTCATGAAAAAACTCCGACTGGATGCGTACTATAATCCACGGCGTATCTTTACACATTGCATGCGAATACGTAATTGGCATCGTGCGCGATTAATCATCAAATTAAACAAGCGTATGCGTACCACCAATGTTGTATTTTTTACAACTAACACAAATTGGTAGTTATCTCCGCCCGCAGAATTTTAATTAATGATAGTATGTTCAGCAACTCCATCCGGTGGGGCACCAATACTAAGTTTGGATGGAGTGGGCCCCGAACTGTCCAAGTGCCCAACAAATAACAACGGTTAATTATGTACGAAACTGCACATAAGGTTGAGCGTGTTCGGTGTTTTGCGTGAGCGACTGCATGTAATTAAAACTGTGGGGTGGTAAGAATCGCAATGTACGGTTCACAAAACTGAAATTTTGGATATGGTTTTTTTGACGGGAAATCAATGCCACAACATATTTAGGAATGCTCACCAAGTTTGGCGTTCCAAATGTAAGTATACTTTCAGCAATTTCAATTTAAAGGTGCTCGGTTTGCATTTTTTGGGAAATTTTAAAAATGAAAAATGCTGAAAAAATAAATGTCAATCGAATTGGATCTCAGCCGATAAACTACATTCGGTGCTAAAATTTGCACACATATAGCAGTTTTTTGTCCGCTTTTCTGCTGCGCAAAAATAGTTGCACGATATTCGATGTTTTCTCTTCCACTGCATTTTTTATAAAAAATGTCAAAAAAACGAGTGCTTCTCAGAAACACCTAATTTTAAAAAAGTCCTCACCGACGAATTCTTTCTATTTGGTCTCAAAATTTGCGCCATAAAATTCTGGTATTGGCGTATAAATCTGGTTTGTGACAACTTTGAATATTGTCGACAATTTATGTTAGTATGAAGCAAAAAAATTTCGTCGTTTTATTTTCTTTCTTGTTTTATCGTGGTGCGCAGCTCAATTGAATGATGGAATAAATGTAAAAATTGATCCATGTGATTGCCAAATATTAGTTCTGATGTGTATGCTGCTGAAACCTACATATGTGTTTCTTAACTGTAAATACCACGAGAGAGCTTCAATTTATGTGCTTTTCAAGGCAACCGTTTGTTAGGAAAATGCGGCAATCTGTGAATGGCTATTCGTTTGTTTCAACTCTTGCCTATTTCTAAATGTTTTTGCTTTGCATCAAGTTACGAAATAAAAAGGAATAATGGTAAAACGTTCACCCAAAACCAGCGACGCAAAAAAAAGACACGCTACAGGGTTTGAACCTGTGCGACAGACACACGCACGCATGTTCAATGCTGCGCCTAACCGATTGCGCTATGCGATCCAGCCGCTGGTTTGCCTTAATGTGTTACATAAATGTATTTGCGCGTGCGCATGTGTGTTCTGCCGTTTACATAAAACGTGTTGTATTGCAGCTATAATGTGTGTGTTGACTGCTTGTATTATGTGTTGTTGTTGCTTGTTGCTCACCTCGTGTGATGCATAGCGAATTGTCGGCCACTTGAAAAAAATCATTATTGCCAATCACGGCCGGTGCCAAATAGCTTGCATTTCTGAACTTGTATCCATTTTGATAGCTTGTCACGTGTCATGAATAAGCTGTTTACTTTCAGACTACGTTGACAAGCATCTTGTTGCCGTTCGTGACACCCACATCAGTCGTTTCTCCAATGCGAATCCGTGCAAAGAAAAAGACAAAAAACTGAGAAAAAAATCAAAAAAATGTTCTTTATCTAAACTTTTCAGGAGATATTCAAATTTGTCACAAACCAGATTTATAAACCAATATCAGAATTTTATGGCGCACATTTTGAGACCAAATAGAAAGAATTCGTCGGTGAGGACTTTTTTAAAATTGGTTGTTTTTGATATGCACTAAATTTCAGAGCTGATTTTTGAAAAACTTAAAGAAAGAAAAAATGCAGCGAATTTTTGCCTTTATTTTTACATGGTTGAAAAGTAGATAAAAAATTGACTATTGTGTGTTATTTTCATTAAGTAGCATCCGATCTAAAACAAATGACAGCCTCATCAACATAAACTTGGTACATTTTTGGAATTTCAAGAAAACTTCGACCTGCCCAGTTAAATGCGCCCATAACTATTTAATGCTTTGGAGTTTGGATCCAAAATTTTGTATGTGTCTTAGTAAATGTAGTAGTCAACTTTTTGTGCAATATGAGCGAAATCCATTTTTTTCGATTTGTGAACCCTATTCCATTGACACCTATCTGTTACTATTCCCCCGCGCTCTTAAATTGAGAAAAAAGGTTCATAATGCGCGCACCATTCACCTGTGTGTGCATGTATACACGTGCAGCTGTACCCATAATCTGATCACATGAAAGTCGGCACCAGGAAATTCCCTGATGTTCGAAGGCTGAAGAAACATATGTACATTACTTGGAACTTTTATCATTTTGCCGGCTGAATATCAAACCGATGTGAAATAATTTGGGTGACTGAGTACTGACGACAATGAACGTGTGTAAGCAGTGATGTTCTAGTGAGCATAACACCAGTTCACGTTCGCTTTTTGGGTCCCTTGGCCATTCTGATGATGACCTGGTGCACCACCTCCAGTCAGCAAGATGTCGAAAAACAACCAGAAACACGCTGCACAATCCATACGGTCCCAAGCGACAGCAGTAGTGCAGTGGCCGTGCGAATACCATGAATGTACCCAACGGGTATACCTTTCTGGTGCACTGCACCACAAACTAACACGAAACTACTGCACATTAATGACCGAGACAGCAGTTACACCACACAGCAGCAGAGTACCGCCATAAAAAAGTCTCAATCATGCGATGTTGTGCGTGCACATTATACAAACGCATGCAATGCAACTGCAGTGCACCTGACTGTGTGTGTGCGCATGCATGCACAACAGGTGTACACATTAGACGACTGCAGATTTTAATTTTGCGACATAGCGAAACGATGCACGAAAATGGACGCGGCAACATCAGCAACGACAACCTGGCGCTGACCGTAGATTGCCGCATGGACACCCCCAATTCCAAAAAAATTAAGTTGCCAGTTGGAGATCAGTGGTGCTTCGTCGGAGGAGGAACCATGTGAGCCCGGCTTTGACGCGCGTTTGTTGAATTGGTTGTCAATTTCTCTCCAAAACTCAAAAATCATACAATAGTATAATTTTTTGAAACAAAGTGTCTAAAATTGGCAACATGAGGGTGAATGCATGCACATCAGACGGTGATTTGTGCCGTATAATGCACACTGCAGTATGGTGCAGCCGTATACTTCATTTCAACAAACTAATATCGTACATTATGTTGCTGCATACGTGCCCCCAGCGGAAATAAACCTTGGCCCTTTGGTGCATCAAATAAACGGAGAACATTTTTAGCTTTTTTAATGCTAATTTTAGTTTCTCTCGAGGTTTGCAAAATGTGGATTGTCGTTCATTATTTCTTGATTTGATGCGTTTAGTTGCGTCAATGGCTCCCACTTGTTATTGCACTTGCATTTTCTTTCGAAGTTTTTCCAGGTTACTGTATTTTCCAATCAACAACCACTTGGATAGTCACATGGCCGATGGGCAACTGAAATCCACCCTATCAGACGAAATGGTCGCGCACTCAAACTCACCACCTGGTTGGCAATTCTTAATTTCAATCTTTTTCAAAGAAAACATGAACGGTTCTACAAAAAAAACAAAAACAAAAACGTGCGTACAAATTATACTCTCAATTTCCAGTGCTGCAATCGCAAGCCGATTCACCCGAGTTGAACGTGAGTCCCGAACCCGATCACTATCAGGTGCTGACCGGACCACCGCCGTTGCGCTTGACGAACAAACCGTTCAGATGTGCCGAATGCGATGCGCAGTTTCAGGTCTGTAAAGTGAAACATCAAGTCAATCAGGTATCCATGTATGCATTTTCAGTTGATGTTTCAGTATCGACGCAACCTGCATGTCCACCGCAAGATTCGGCACGACGGTCAACGGTACAAATGCTCAAAGTGCTCATTGTCCTACACACGTGAGTTTGTTTCGCGCTGAAAAACTGACTTTTGTGATGTTTCAAAAAGTGTCTACACAAGAATGCCTTTCATCTCTACAGGACTGGGCAACCTACGCACGCATCTTCGTACGGTGCATGGAGTGCTGTCGAAACATTCGGCTCCGACACAGACGGTCGACGAACCAGGTACTAAGAATATGATTTTAAAGTACTAGATCTGAAACATCAGCCATCATCATCCATTTTTGCCTCTGTGAACATTGCTGGCATAATAATTGGGCAGAGAGTCAAACAGGGAACACGCCCACGCGGCTTTTTTGGATATTTTTGAGAAATGTTGTAAACTCGACCAAAACGGTCACAGAGCTGCAAAAACCTTCACTATGTATTAAAATCTCAAAAAAGTCAGTGACTGATCTCACGTGAGCAGTCACATGCCCCCATAGATGCCATAATGTGCGTACCTGTCAACTGCGGTGCGTGTTGCGCATTGTGATGTTTCAACATTCAATACACGAAGCAGGTCCATCAGGTACGGTGATCGCGCCGATTTCGAGCCTGTTGCGTGACCGATCACAGCCGCCCGGTCGATCCGTGGTCACTCCACCACTAACCAGCAATTGCGCGATTAGCTTGAAACTACCGACCTCTTTGTACGAGGGATCGACGGACATACAGCCATCTAGTGGTTGGTGATGTTTCATTTCATTTTGACCCGCAAACAGGCGCGTGTGCACGAAAATCGGTTTGGGCGACGGGGCGTCTGGAGGACGCCGACACTGGGATAAAGTCAGTAAGTTTCTAATTTCGTTGCCTCATGCATTTTCAGAGACGCAGGGAAACTCCCTGAAGTCGAAGCAGGCAATAAGCTGAACACACAGTCAACAAGCCACGCAGCTGACACACACAACACAGCTTACATAGGGTGTGTGTGACTGAAAAATTCGAAACGCACACGAGCCAGATGCGTGGCTTGTTGACCGTGTGTTGAGCATGTTACCTACCTCGACTTCGAATGGGAGTTTTCCTGCGATTTGTAAAAATGCATGAGGCAACGAAATTAGCAATTTACCACAACAGAAAAACGCATGCCGCCCTTGCTTTGCACGCATGAAAACTGGATTGCAAAACTGGGGCCTCTCGGTTTCTGTGCATGCGAAAGCAGCGATTTTCACATGGGTATGAGTGCATCGCAGTGTTAATTCTAATTTTCAGGTAGCAAAACATCCCAGTCGAATGTGCCCCTGCCCCGTCTCCAACTAGGACTCACACTGGCCGACCAATCCGGCTTCGAGCCAATATCCCCGATCCTTCAGCAACCTTCTCCAGTGCTAAGGTCTGCGCCCCCGATACCGCTATCGGTCGGGGTTGGCGGCTATTCGATGCAGGACAATTTAGCCGCACTCAGGCATCATACGCATGCCGAACTTGGAAGTGAGTGGGTGGTGGGGTGACAGATCGCGGCACTGATCATGACCTGGTGCACATGTGTGCTCTGATGGTGCTCTCATATCCGCAGCCACATATCACGTTTCAGAATTCCAGTTGAAAAACATCTGCCACCATTTCTGCGTTTGCACAAGCAATGATGTTTCACGCGAGCATGAAACCAGCTAGTGTGTATTTTTGGGGTCACGGGGCCATCTGGTGCGTTCGCACTGACGATGACCTGGTGCACCACCCGTCTGTGAAAGCACGTATACAAACAGGCAATCAAAACCATCTCATTGTTGTGCAATTCACATTTCTTGTCCAGGATTCGTGCCACCTAGTCTCCATCCTCCAACTCTACGACGGCACACAACGATCGAGCCAATCAGCTCACTGTTGTCTGACATATCTAGCACACATCAGACCCCGTCCCTCAGCGCAACACTCAGTGGTTCGGCATTAACAGCGCACGCATCTTGCTGTCAGGTGTCAGGCCCGAGTGCAGGCCAACCAGACTCGCACGCACACGGCCGCGGTCATGCAGTGGCACCTGCCGTAACCGTATCCAGTGCGGATAATGCGTTATTCGTTGCTGAACAATTGTACCGAAATTTCCTGCGCAAGCAAGAACAACGAAAACAACAACAACAACAACAACAACAACAACAACAACAGCAACAACAACAACAACAACAACAACATCAACAACAACAACAACAAGAACGACAACAACAACGACAACAACAACAACAACAACAACGACAACAACGACAACAACAACAACAGTTAACTGCCCTGGCCGCATTGGAGGCTCAGGCAGCAGCAGTGGGCGCCGTCCAGGCTCAGACCACGACTGCGAGCTTGACCGCACCAGGTCCTAGTTCGGAACCGGACACCGGCATTTGTCCCATGTGCCCGTTCAAGACAACCAGCGCTTCCTTATTAAGTCGACATTTCAGTGTACACTTGGCGCATGAACACATGCGCCGGGCGTTTAGCTGAATTCGTATATAGGTAGTCTGGCTAACTGTGCAATCGTCAACGCAAATGGTCAACGGTGGTCGTCACGTCATAACACGCCTAGCACGCCTATGCTGTGTAAATGCACGTGTGCTTTGATGACGACATCACACGCAAAAGCAGCTTGCATTGACATTGGCTTATAGTAGTGTGGTCAAATCAAGTCGTCAAGCTCACGGGCTCATGTATTGTTGCTTGATCTGACGACTTGATATGACGACAGTACTATTAGCCATGGCATTAGGTATAGACAATCCGCCAGCTCATGGCACTCAACAGTCAACACACACAGGCTGCACGCTACATTACTGCCATCAATGAAGGCCTCTATTCTCTGCAGATGAGTTGAACCTTGAAACATCCTCAAATTTTGCAACAGTGCAGAGAAGTGTTATATCAAGCAGCACATGAAAACTGAATAAATTAAAAAGCGGTCATCAAAATATGACATTCGCCCAAAGTGTACGTTTTGTTTAGAAAATGGCGTGTGCTGCTGCTGCTGCATGCGCTGTGCGTGTAAAAATAAAAAGTGCCATGAGCCGATGGATTGCCTATACTAGCGGCCACCAAATACATACCCTACACTCCGACGACTGTCGTTGACAACAATTTAGAGGCCGGACAGAGTTGACGACCAGCGTCGACGATCTAAGTTAACGACATCAATATAAGCCATGTACAGTGGTGCACTTGACGGGCCATACATAATTTCATGCACTGATGATTAGTGCTTCAGATTTCGTTAGTTTCCCGGTGAATTTTTACTGTAAAGTAACGTGCCAGTAGCACGCCTGATGCGTAACGGTATTGTATACTCTATTTATAAGTTGTGTTCCTTTACGTGGTCGCTTCTGCTGTACTGTATATCATTTTGGCATGTTTCGCCCAGTGCTTGGTTGGTGCTTCTGCTTGCCGTAGTTCAGTTTAGAACCTGTTTGTTATTGCATAACACACGTTCATGCAGACTTTCACACTTTATCAGTTTAATGGGTTACTGTAATTGGAATGGAATCACTTTTTCGTTGCCATTATTGAATAGTGTGTCATATACATACATACATACGCTTAATCGTGTCATGCTATTTTACTTCATGGACCATACGGGAACTTGAACTTGTTGCCTCATGTGACGTACACTAGTAAAACATGACAAAATAAAAAATTTGAAGCTTGACAGCAGGCGCGACTTGGGTTGTACTGCAGCAGGTTGTGAAAAAAGAAAAGAAAAGAAACAATAAGATTGCGCTAAACATCGATAGCGGCGTTAGACGGCTAAAACGACATACCCACCTAACTTAAAATACGATCCTCATAATGTAATGCCGAAGTAAAAGACAAGTGCATCAGTCCCTGATAATCATTTTTTTTATCAGCTGATAAAGAAACGTCACGCCAGCGGCCAGCCAGCAACAACAGGGTTTACAGTAATGTCGTCAAATCATGTCGTCGCACATTTTGTCGTCACCACATGTAGCATTTTTGCGCTCATTTGGGGCTCATGTATTGTTGCTTGTTCGACGACTTTACTTGACGACAAAACTATTAGCCCAACAACAGGACACACGCACATCCCACACCCTGCTCCCAGACAGAATATTAGTACCGTATGTTAGCAACACGAGAGCATTTGCATTATGTAACAATGTATTCTGCACGTAGCACACAGATGTGTGACGAAACATGTGCAGTAAACCACGGTGACGAAATATATGAAAAACGCCCTAGGAAATAAAAAAAGTCTGTTTAGCTTGCATAGGGCCTTCTTTATCAGTGACGTCAGATGGGAGTGTGAACATCTGCAGCGTCGCATGTTGTTGTTGTTGCTTATCGTCAAAAGTAAACAACTATATTTCTTATAGTTTAAGATCTTCTAACGTTATTGGTCATTTATTCAGTCCACCGTTGGTGATCTCTACCATGAAGACCGTATTCGTTTTGACAGGTAAGCTGCGTACTGCGTACTTTTAACAGAATGCAAATTTTGGGTTACATTTTTGCATAAGCGGAACCATCAACCTATAGCAAGCACAATTGGTAAATAAAAAGGTCGTCTGATGTTTCACCAAAAACTTACCCATTTTGGATTTGAATCCACAAATAAATGCATTAGAAGCATTTGCGCTCAGTGATGATCAGAAAATAAGAAACCAATAAGAAAAACCAAACGCCCAAACTCAGTGGTGTTCGCGAGCGCCTGGGCGCAACACAAATGTGGCCAGACACCGATCAAGCCCAAGCTCGATCATTGTGACCAGCACAAACATGGTGAGAAGATCGTCGGTGGATGCGAAGCGATACCGTACTCGTGGCCGTGGCAGATCGGATTCGCTGGTTGGCATACTGTAGATCTGGGGTTACTGTAGCGGGCTACCGTATGCCCAAACCATTCCCAAACTGCAGAGAACTACTTCGGCTCGCTGTCGTTGATCTGCGGCGGATCAGTGATCGCCGATCAATGGATCATGACTGCAGGGCATTGTGTGTGAGTTCTGTTGGAAATGTTCGAATAATCTCCTTTATTCGTTTTATAAGAAGGAATCCTCATTCTTTCATTGTTCTGTGTTGAACTTGACAAACGTATAATATGTGGAAACCCCGCTCCAGCAACGTTATCATACCCATCGGTGTTTGAGTGAGCGATTTAATGGCATGGTGCAGCAAGAAATGTTCTGCCAACTTTTTCCGCACACAAAGTGCACTCATGCCTCTCTCTCTCTTGAACCAAAAAATCAATTCAATCAATAAATTGCGACAGTTACGGTCACACGAACGACCCGAAACGATTCCGTGTGAAGCTGGGCATTAGCGACTGGCATTCGATGCACTCGCCGGGAGAGATTGTGGCCGAAATTGAGAAGATCTACTTGCATCCGGACTACGACCACTCCACAACCGAATGGGACATTTCGTTGCTCAAGGTGTGCGTCAAAATTTGAAACAGCAGATAATCTATACTACTAAAACAGGAAGACGTATGTGGGTATGTGTGTGTGTGGCTCCCTCCCTCGGAAGGGCGGACGGGTCAATGCTAACGGGGGGGGGGAGGGGCACGGCACGGGCGCGGCGCTGTATCCGGGCCGTAGGCACGGGTCCCGACTAGCAAAATCTAAATTTAATAAATACAAAAAGGATCATGCTTCATAGTGTTGAGACAAACAGTTCCCCTTTTCAGCTGAAACAACCGTTCAACTTCACGAACCATATTCAGCCAGTTTGCCTGCCCAAGTCCGACCAGAGCATCATTGTCCCAAACGACACATGCTGGGTCACTGGCTGGGGCACTCTGCACGGTTGGTTGGCTGATGCTTCACTGCACATTCTGGTACGGACACGAGAAGACCCTGATTTCAGAAGGCGACTCTGGTCTGCCACGCAAGTTGCATCAAGTGTTGGTGCCATACCTGGCGCAAAGCGTGTGTGACAAAGAATATGGAGCTGATCAGATTAATGACAAGTGCATGTTCTGTGCGGGACGTACCGGTGAAGACAGTTGTCAGGTATGGAGTTTTGGGCCACGCTGTAAGTAATACACAGTATGGCGGCTGGCGAACACTTTCAGCGATAAATGGTTTGTGCAGTCAAAACCTGTCTGTTTGTTTTGTAAAACCAGTTCAACACATTCAACAGACAAGATCCCAGTAGAAGACATTTCCGTTATGAAACATCAACTGATTACTACAGGGTGACAGCGGTGGACCACTGGTGACGCAAGCGAAGGACGGGGCCTGGTTTCAGTACGGTATTGTCTCGTGGGGCAGGGGCTGTGCCGAGGCCGGATACGCTGGTACGTGATGTTTCACGCATTATAATGTCTATTGCTTTGTACATGTTTGATTTGCAGGTGTGTACTCGCGTGTAACGGCATACTGCGACTTCATTGAGAAGACAACCGGCAAAGCCTTGTGCATGTAAATGATTCACATCTAAGCATATATCAAAACATAGCTGATGGTATAATTTTCTATTATTTATGTGACCGTAACCAGCCACAAACCAAAACTCAATTTTCGCTAGAAAACTAAAAATATTTACTTCGGTGCATAGCATATAACATCGGGAATATCGTAATTAGTATAACTCGGACGCAAATACAATAAAAACCAATAATGCGATGCGACACGTTCGACGTAACTGGGCAGTTGGTAAAGAAAATGTTACAAAAAGCTGGGTCGCATTTGATGAATGAGCAAGTGCAAATGGAACGATATGACTGATATAATGCAAAACGCAAGTGAATATTGGTGGGTTGAATAGCAATGCGTATGGTTCAATAGTGCGAGATCAAGACACAAAATACATGGATCCAACTTGATAAAAAAAACCCTGCCACAAAACCAGTAATCGCGAGACCAATACAAAACGAAAAAAATCAAAATCACCAATCGTCAAATCGTCTGCAATGCAGAAAAACCAGAAAAATGAAAAGAATAATAGAAATTGCGAAAAAAAATCAAACGAGACTGAAATAACAAAACAACCGAAAAACTCATCCACAAGCCCAAAAAACCTCGCGCTCAATTGACCAGTCAAACAAACATGACAGCAGATGACAAACAATCATGCTAAACGCGTGACAAGATAAATGATAATTACAGAATAGGTACATCAAACTAATTTTTCACTCAGACCTGCAAATACATTCGTCAATACTGTAACTATAACCCAAACAAAGAAAGAAGGCAAAGTAGAATTAAATCAAATTCTACAAAATCAAAAGCTACTCATTGCAAACAATAGCACGCATTCAAAAACTACAAGGTCGGCCAGCGGTTGCTCTGAATCAGAAGAGAATCGAGATCAAACCAAAACAAGCAAATAAGGAAACGAAAACAGATGCGATCACAAACATCAAGTTCATATTTAAAATACCATAATCGTCCCAGTCAGTCAATTAATGAATCGGTATTTATTGTTGTCGACACGTGGTGGGCGTGTGTTCAGCATTTGCCATTGGAACATCATCCAAACGTTGACGCTGACGGCTGGGTGTGCGATTGCCGGCAGCTGCTGCAAGTTGAAATGTTGTTTGTGCTTTTTTGGAGATCAACTAGCCCGAGGTGCTCACACCGACGAGGCCGGGCACCTCTATGAAACCAGGTCGAAACGGACAAAAACTCACTGCTGGGCTAACACCGTTCTGTTTTATTGGTTTCCATTCCATTAGGTAAGGCAACTACACAAAACATGAGCTCGATTTCGCAGCTGGCAGAAGAGTGAAACATCTGACGTGGCTGCTGATATGAGAAATGTAACACGTTGATGAATACAAAGTGGAGCATGATGATTTTCTCTTTCTATTCGTTTTGAATACACAGCACCTTCGAAATCGGGCTCGTCTTAGTGTAGCTTACCTTTATATTTTGGTGTTCAACCAGGTTTTCAGGACCAAAAGGTAGCTATCTATCAACTACACACTTCCCACAAACACTGATGTAATACGGTTGGCAAAACATTCTGAGCTGTATCAACTTTGCGGGCACGCACTGATAGTCCAACCATGGTCGTGGTTGCTCTTGCCCTCAACGTTGATACGGCCCTGTTGTCTGTTGTTGTGCCCCATTGTCCCGAAGCGCAAACCAACCGGTATTCTTGTCCGCCACCGGACGCCACGGTTCCTTGACTTTGGTCTGATCTTGTTGGCTCGGTTGTTGTTTCGTGGATGACGATTTCTTGGCCGACAATCGATTGAACAGGCCACCTAAATGCAATAAAAAATTGTGATCAATCCAAAAGAAACAAGGTCGATAGAAATTCGGCAGAATGGAATACCGACGGTGCACCAGGACTTCTTCAGTGGCACACAACAACAGCGGAAACACTTGCCAAAGGACAAGGCATGAAACCAACACCAACGTTTGCTGGGCGTATCCCCACCAGCACCCTTTCGTGACGCGTTCGGGGTGTGATGCAGGCTGCCAGATGGGTCGATGTTTTCCTTGGACACCATCAGTGACGATTGATGAAGAGAACTAGAATCAGACATTGTTCTAATTTAAAATACATGTTATATTTATTCGAGTACAAGCTGTAAGCAGAGGTGGGAAAGCCAAAATTTCTTGCGATTCAGCAGCTTAGGACCGACTTCTATGATTTTTCAGGTATTTTTTTAAAAAAAAACTAATTTTTGCACCAAAAAAATTTCTTCAAAATATCATCAGAAAAAGTCGGGCCGAAAAAAATCGGGGCGGACCGGGCCGGGCCGACCCCAGGACCTCGTCGTCGATTCCCACCTCTGGCAGTAAGGTGACCCGATGCCAAATAAACTGACCGTGATTCATTCACCAGTCGCTGATTATCGGCGCGCGTCTCCATCAATTCCAGCTGCAATCGCTGCACTTTGCTCTCCAACTCATTCACCGCACTATCCTTCGAATCAAACTCCTGTAAATTAGAGTTAGTTTCGAAATAAGTATCAATGCCAATGATTACCCACTACCAATACCTTAATATCGGCATCAATAATCGATGTTGGGGCATAGGCGCGACGCGAACGTGGTTGGGCGGGCGGCACGCTGATTGGTTGCGGCACAGCGCGCTGATTGGCGTTGCTGCTGCCGCTGTCACGTGACTTGCTTGCCGATGAGATCGCCACTGCAAAACGTGGGAGCAATATTAAAAAATAGTTTCCACAAAAACTAATCACAAACCTGTGCATTCTTGCTGTTCGTTGTGTTTGATGCGCAGTTCGTCCTTCAGCTGCCGATTGCGACCCTCCTGATAGGCCAAGTCACGTTCCAGTTGTTGCATGCTGAATAATTGGCCAGAAAGATCAAACAAGCAAATAATAATCGAATTACAAAAAAAAGTGTAACATAATGTTCGGCTAAAAATGTAAATAAAAATAAATGTTCGCACCGAGCTTTGATTTCGGCCATCTGTTTGGTGTAGGATTTCTCAATGTTGGTCAGTCGCATGCCCTCGGACACCAAATCGTGCTGCAGCTTGTTCTTCTCATCCCGCAACGCGTTGCATTCGGATTGTTTGTCGTTCAGGGCCGACTCCAGCGACGAAACACGCTTCGAACTCTGCCATCCACTCTGTAATTATTATGATGCCAGAATGGTTTTATGTATTTATTCATATATAGTAACACTACGCCAACACGAGCCCGATTTCGAAGGTGCTAGATTGGTGAAACATTCATACGTGGCTGCTGATGTGGGAATGTCACACGTTGTGGAATACAACGTGGCGCATGAGGATTTCTCTTTCTTTTGGTTTTGCTAGTGCACCAACTCCGAAATCGGGCTCGTGTTGGCGTAGTTTGCCTTTATGTATATTTGCTTTCCCCAGGTTTTGTTTGTCAGGGAATAATCATTTGTCATTTTTTGTGGCAACATTTTATGCACTAGTTGAAACATTTTGCTGCATAGATGCTCTGGACACAGAGTGCCATTACGAAGCATCAGGCGCGGGGAGTCTACACAAACCACCTTCAACATTATTTCCAACATGGTAAAAATAACTGTGGTGATTTAAAATCAAAAATTATTCCACCAACGTTTTGTTCTTGCATTCGTTGATTGGCCGCCGCCAAATCAGCCTCCAATTGTTCGACCCGTTTTTGATAATCGGCCTCCATTTCATCAGCTTTGTCGCATTCTTGCTGGAAAATGAATTTCAAATAATTTACGTCCCAACTATACTTCGTTCCCTCACGCAACTCGAAACAAATTTTCCCACCACTCAGCCCGCCAGTCAGCGCGAGAGAGTTTGCTTCGTGTTGCGAAAGAGAAGGAAGCCGGCCTTTGCGCTTGTTATCAATTTATTCCAATTGGATGATGCCAAATATGACCAATGCCATGGATCAAGACGATGTAATTGATGCGCTTGTACACACGGCACTAACAATAAGAAAACTACAAAACGACACGTTTTATTTACCTGCAATCGTCGCTTGCTCTTGCGCAACAGCTCCTCCACTTTCTTCTGTTTCTCCAGCTCCAATTCGGTTTCGGTCAATTTGGCGGTCGCCAAGTCCAGTTTGGCCTCGTACTGAAAAAATAAACACAAAAACTGATAATTACATAGTTATAAGAAAAAAGCCAATGAAAACCAGGAAACCCAGTGTACCTGTTTCTTCACCGCTTCAATATCGGTCGAACCGGCTAGCAAGTCCTGATGTTCGACTTTCATCGTCTCGATTTCTTGTCGCAAATACTTGATCTCGTCCACCTGGAAAGAGAACCAACAATTTCCAGATTTACAACACTTAAAGATACACAAGTGATGACATAAAGTAACCGAATAGCAGTAAGTGGCTTGAAGCAGTTTTGATCTGTTTTCAAAGAGAGTTCGGTGCATCAGGACATCATCAGTGCGAAGCAAATGCACCAGATGGCCACTTGCGACCAAAAAAGAGCGGCCAGCACACCTTATTGCTTTCATAGCTGCGCACAACGCCAGATGATCAACCAAACTAACATGTCGCCCTTCAGTCTCACTCAACGTCGTGATCACCGACTGCAGCCTTCTATCAAGATCGGCATTCTGCTCCTTCAGTCGACGTTGTTCGCTGCCGTGCGTCTCCGCCATCTCCTCGTTCTGTTGCATCTGCTCTTCCGATACCTGAATTAGCAAGGAGATTACGTGTTTTGTTGCATTTTTTTGGAAATATTCCCTTAACAAACAACAACAGCTGTCACCTGTTTGTACGTATCGCGCTGTTCGGTGATTTCGTCCAGTTGTTGTTGACACGCGCTCAACTGGTCACGCAGCGTCGTGATCTCGGCACTCGTGTCTTGAGCGATCTTGGCCTGAAAATAGTGAAAATTTGTCGCGTGTTGATAAAAAAATCAGAAAAAAACGACAAAGAGAACAAGATAGGCTCTCGCGATTTGGTGAAAAACCTGACAAACTCGCCTGCAACTCAGCCAGTTCGGTGGTCTTAGAGTCCAGATCAAACTGCAACTGGGCGCGCGTGGACGCAGCGTCGGCTAGTTGTTGGTTCAAGGTGGATAGCTTCTAAAAATATATCGATGAAACGGGCCTCCACATGAGAATCATGTTAAAAAATAATTCACAACGCACCACAGCCATCGCATCGCGTTCACTCTGAGCCATTTGCATCTGATCAGTCGTGGTCGACAGTTCGAGTTGCAGATTGGAAATGTTCTGAACAAAATATCATTTTGAATTGAAGAATTCCGGTAAAACAAAATGCGGATAAATTATAAAAAAAGTCAAACAAACCTCATCACGACTCAATATTTTCGCTTCCATATCCACCACCTTGGCGTTCAACTCCACCACCTTTGTCTCTTTGGCCGACAATGCCTGCAGATTCTGCTGCGCCTGACGCTCACGATTCAGTTTGTAGTGGTCGAACGCCTGCAAATTGAAAAAAAACCATAAAAATCGTATGGCCTTTGTGAAAATACGTTTGTTTCAATAATTGTTATCAAAACGCAAACTTTTTTGTTATCCTCCACCGAGCTGGTCAATTCCTCCACACGCAGTCTCAGTGCATCGCATTCCATCGTCTTGTCTTGCACGGCCGATTCACTCGCCTGCAGCAACGAAATGAAAATATAACGAAGTTATAGACGACCAATAGAAAACAAATCTTAAAAAATAATCACACTAGACCTTTTTCACATCCTCAACACTCTGCAACGCCTGTGCCAACTGCGCATTCAACTCACGCACTCGTTTGTCGTGTTCAGCTGATGTTTCATCGCTGATACTTGTAATGGCCGTGCGTTGCTGATCGATCGTGTCACGCAACTCGGCGATTTCAGTATCTTTTTTGGTCAGGTCATTGGTCTGAATCGAGTTTAGTGATATTCGGCCGAAGGAACAGCTAAAACGGATGGCTCCAGCTACAATATATAATCCACGCACCAAGTTCTCCCGTTCGGTTTTCAGCAGTTCCAGTTCAGTCGACTGATTTTCGATCGTATTGCGCAAATCGGCGATTTCCGAGTCTTTGGCTGCCACTTGGCTCGGCACACTCGCGGACTGGAAAAACAAAACATATTATTGAAACAAGACAGAAAATAAGAAAAAAACATAATTACCAAGGAGTCGAGTTCTGCTTTCACTCTTTCGAACGTCGCCGAAACACTGTCTAATTCAGCGCGCAGATCATCCAATTCGTTCGATTTCGTCTCCACTTGTCCCGTCAGATTCGTGCGCTGAAAAGCCACAGTGAGAATAACACAAAAGCACACGCTTTGATGATCAAGCTAAACTCACCAAATTGTCATGTTCTTTTTGCAGATTGTCAATTTCGGTGATTTTCGACACCAATTCTGATCGTAATCCACCCAATTCGGTTTCTTTGGTCAACATTTGGTCGGTCAAGTCAGCGTTCTGAAAAAATTCGATTGTGACAAACTCATCAATATCGAGAAACACGAAGTCCACCATCGAAATCGATACTAACCAATTTGTCACGTTCGGTTTTCAGACGGTCAAGTTCGGTTAGCTTCGACTCCAGTTCTGATTTCATTCCGCACAATTCGGTGTCTTTGGTCGACAATTGATTGGTCAAATCGGCGGTCTGAGCCAATAGACAGGATTAAAGAGGTCTAAAAACATGAATCTCGAAAACGAATTCAACACTGACCAAGTTGTCACGTTCGGTTTTCAGTTCGTCAATTTCAGCAGCTTGCGACTCGACAGTACTCTGCATGAAGAGTGATTGATACAAACGAGAAACAAAAGCAACAATTATGAACGGGTTCCAATCCAACCTTTGCTCGATCCAATTCCTCCACTTTCTCCAACGCCGCACTCAACTCCTCCTCCTTTTCACCCAATTTCATCACAATCGCCTCGTATTCAGTCGCGTCGACCTGTCCCATCGCGGCGTTGTCATCTGGCCCTGAAACATTTGTATAGTTAGTGAGTTGAGCACCACGCTGCACAAGCAGGTCAAGTCAGCTGGTCAGTGGTTAGACTATCCTGAGCTAACTATACCTAAAAGATTTTGGAATTGGAGGGGGGCAAGTATGGCCAAAATATTTTTACCAACAACCCACTTTTTGTCAATTTTTTTCAAAATGCACACCTGTCTCCGTCTTCTGCATTCGCGCCTCCTCCAAGTCCTTTTCCAATGTCGCCATCGCCACATTCAGATCCTTGATTTTGCAAGTCAGTCTTTTGCGCTCTTCCTCCAGCATCCATTCGAAATCTTTGGCGTCGCGCTGCGCCAGATCGGCCCGTTTGGTTTCGGCTTCCTGAAACAGAAAGGTGTATCAGATTATTGATGTGTATAACGGTTGTCGAAAGCGAGCAATTTTACACGCATATCCCACTCCAGCAAGTCTTTAAAACATGGTTGCGGAATTGTAAGGGGCGCGCGGCAGGCGGCACCACACAATACACCACCTAGTCCAAATTACACGCACCTAACAATATAGTTGCAATTTTTTCGGAAATATATTTACTAAAAAAACGTTTTTTCCGATATTTGTCCAGGCCAGAAATTGGTCGCCTGTTCAAATGGGGTACACTTGGGCCGCATGTGGTCTAAAATTGTTTCATGAGGAATAGACATGCTGGACAAGTGGACAAAAACACATGGTAATTAGTAAAAATGATGTTTTTACACAATTTGAGAAACTGAGCTTGCGACTTTCCAAATTTGTTTGGAAAATATGGAATTATTATTCAATAAAACTTCCGATAATTTTCCAATGACGGGAAAAATATCTTTTCGTTATTTTGGCCTCTGGAAGAACAGGGTTTTTTTTCCGGTTTTCAAGAAAAAACGGTTTTTTGACCTGCAACTATACTCAACAGTGCAAAAGATCACTTTCAAGACACACTGCTTTCAAACACACCAGTTTTTGTTTCAATTTCTGATATCGTTGTTGCTCTTCAGTGAGCGCTTGCTGCACGTCCGTCAACTGTTTGCGCACATCATGAATCACCGCCGTCATCTCCTCCAGCTGCTGTTTCACCTCACTGTCCGAGCTCTGAAACATTGTCTCAAACGGGAGTACACTTGTGTGGTAGTCTTTCCATCTTGCTTTGTTGTGCTCTGAAGTCTGAGAAGCACAAAAATGACTGTTGATTACCACCGCAACTACAATTACTAAAAAGTTGCAAAAAACACCGCACACAAACCTCAGCGGCGTCTTGTGGATTTTCTAGCGTTCGATCACCGCTCGCTTCGGACGGTTTGCGCTGTCTCATTGCACTCAGCTCCTCCTCCAGCTGACGAACGCGCTCCTCAAATATGATATGAAGTACAAGACCGGACTGTGATGACTTGCCGCAATGAAAAATAAACACAAAAATACAAAACTAAGACAGAAAAAACTGGTACTGGTGCAAGTCACGATGGCAGCAAGAGCGACCACAGTAGTGGATCGCGCTTGGGCCTAAACAATGATAGGCGGAAAGGGTGACGCCCAGGCGTTTGTTTGACTGACACCTATGATCCGATATTTTCACCACCCCAGGCACCTTCAAATTCCTGTTCTCGGATCGGACCGGTGTACGCGAGTGCAACGAACTGGTCGATACCGAACCAGTGACATCGAAGGCGCATTCCGTTTCGTGTTGCAGAAACGACTGCAATTCGGCATGGCTGCGATCGTCAGCCGACCAGGACACACGTAACGTTTCCAGTTGTTCGGCTAACGCTTCCAATTTTTCGGCACTGCAGAAAAAAAGATCACCATAATTGTGCGTGTCAGTTTTTGTAAAATTATTCTTGCGCAGATGAAATCAGTACTATTGAGAGAAGAGTATTAGCCGGGTATGAATCGCACCCAAACCCTACACCGTCCAACGGTGTTGAAGTTGTTTTGGGATCTCCGGCTGGCCACGTAGCAGGGAGTGTAATATCACCCCTCCACCCACTAATTCTGAAACGCGAACACGGAAGTCCAAACCTATAGGCAAACTACACCAACACGAGCCCGATTTCGAAGGTTGTGTGTATTCAAAACGAATAGAAAGAGAAAATCATCATGCTCCGTCTTGTATTCTTCAACGTGTAACATTTCCCAAATCAGCAGCCACGTCAGAATGTTTCACCATTCTGCCAGGGCGAAATCGAGCTCATGTTGGCGTAGTTTGCCTTTACTTGATATTCAACTCAATCTCCAACTGCTGACATTGCGCCTTCGCCTTCGCACACTCGCTCTCAGCGGTCTCCTTCTCGGCGAGCAACTGGTTGGCCAATTTGATCACTTCTTCCTTGTCCGACAACTGCAAAACATACAAACGTCCCCTTTCCATTCATTCATTTATCCACGGCGTTCTGTCTGAGAACCTGCTTCGGCTTCATTCTCAAGCTAGTTAGCTCGATAAAACCATTAACCCGCCCTGTCCACTCACCGCCTTATCCCTCTGCTGCACACATTCCTGTTCACTAATCGGTTCTGGCGCCAGTTCTGTCACGATCGGTTCGGTGGTGGTGCACGTCACTGACTGATTCGTTGCCATGTGAGTGGTGCTGCAGACAGGCACGAAAGTAGAAGTTATTTCACTTCACAGCAAAACATTTCGTTTGGTCACGTTACCTTATTGGTAGCTCTTGCTCTTTTGGCGTTTCTACTGGCTTCATACCTTCGGCTTCAGCCGTGTCCACCTCCACGTTTCGTTCAGACGCCTGAAATCGTGTGGCAAAAATAGTTTTCCATTATATGGTAAGATGGTGGCCGTTTACGCGAAGAAGTTGGTATTTTACAATTCTTGTAAGCAATTCTTGGTTCGAAGATGTTTCACGAATAGCACTATTGGCACCGAAATGCCCCTCAGTCACCAACCACTTCTTTCCGTTCCTTGATCGTCTTCAATTCATGTTCCAATCTCATATTATCGTTGATCAGCCGTTCAATTTCGGCGCGCACCTCAGCCGACAACGAATCCGTAAGCATATGGCGCATTCGTTCGTTTTCTTCCTGGATTTAGAAGGAATTTCGCCAAAAAATAACATAAAACAAACGCCAAAAAGCGCACAAATACCTGCAGATTCGCCACTTTCATCTGCAATTCATCGACATTGTCCGTATTTGGCATCGGTGACACGGCCACATCCGTGTATTGACGAGGCGTGAGCAGCTCGCGAATCGGTGACGGCTGTGTGGGCGTGCTCAGCTGCAAAGATATAGTATATCTTTGGTACAAGGTTGTAGAAAACATGTTTCGATTGTGATGAAGCACATTCAGATCGACGGAACTCAGTGAAATGTGCGATTTACTAAGAGCGACGTTAAACTGGGTGTGCGCGGATCGGAGCTTCATTGCTCACGTGACTTCTTCAATTTAGGAAATCAAGAGATTTACTGATGTCCAGTGATGTAGTTGGTACGAGGAAGAAAGCTAGCTAGCCGGGTACCCCGATTTGGGGGTATTGGTCCAGAAGTCAAAAACAGGGGTATAAAAATTGGTCAAAATTATGCCAAAACACGCCCTAAAATGCGTGTTTTTGTACATGTGTGAGCAAATTTGAGCGAATTTGACCATTTTGGCCCATTTTGGGTTTGGGAGCAAGAAAGCTACCTAGCAGTTGGGGGTATTACCCCCCCCCCCATCCCCCCAACCACATCACTGCTGATGTCGCGCATTTTGGCTTGCGTTACAGCTGCTTTCCGACCTAAAATTTACGTTTTTTTGCCCTGATCAGATCAAATTAATCCTTAAATGAAAAAGCCACGTGAAAAGATCACCAATCTGATATCGGCATGATTTTCGAAAGCACAAGTTTGCACCAATCAAACAATCCACCAGGTTTTTTTTTCAAAAAAGGACTCGTGGCCCATTGGTGCCTCATTCTTACTTACCAAGTAGCGGCTTCCTGAAATTCTAGTGGCTTATTTGCCAAAATGACCCATTCAAAATTTTTAGTGGCCCAATAAGAACCATCAGGGGCAAAAAACCCTGCGATCCACCTCCACCCACTCCAACCTCATCGTCTCCCTGCATGGTGTGCGTGCTTGTGTCAGCGGTCATGAACGACGCCTCCGATGCAGTCACACTGCGATCAAGCCCAACAGCTGCTGTGGTTCGATCCAGCACCGATTGTTCCAGGTTCGGGTCTCGCACAAGGATCGTGCGCGGTTTGTAAGCCGGTGGTTGGGCGGATGGGGTAGAATCTGACAATAATAATGTTTCATCATATTTGTGCTTACCCACGGCTCCGCTCGAAAAGATCCACGTCTGCTTGCACCCAGAAGTAAGTGAACGTAGTCAGAGTACAAATTCCACCTCAAAAAACGTCTGCAAACACAAATCAAATCAGCAACCAACCCCCAGTGAGTGCGCAATCTTTCGTGTCGTTCAAATTCGCAAATGTGACCGTAGTCTTGTCGACAAGTGACTGTTCCAGATTCGGGTCCATCGGCAGTCGCGAGCGCGTCTTCATTGACGTACCGGCACCTGTAGATGTTTCACTGGGTGTTCGATATTGTGAGAAATGTAAAATAAAACTACATGTTTGTGACAAACCAGCAGATTTAGCAGCTTTCGGCGTGCCTAAAATCACACTTTCATTCGCAAATGACACGCCAGCAGCGGTGGTTCGATCAAGTTGGGTCTGGTCGAGATTCGGGTCCATCACCATCACTTTGTGCTTTCGCGCAGCCGCAAGTGGCACCGAATAAGACATGGTGTCCTCGACTATGTCGCTGTCAGGGGTGGCAGACTGCAAAGAATATCGTAAACTAAAATAAATTGGGAAGGAAAAACTGAAAAAGTATAAAAAAACCAAGCACCAACCGTATTTTTGTCGAAGCGCAACTTGCTGGCCGTTTTCGGCGTTTTCTTAGCGCTCATCACTTCAGCTGCCTTGGATGCGCTCAGGCGGCCGTCTCTGTGCGCCACTGCTAAAAAAACGAGCAAAATACTCAAGATGAAGAATCAAGCAGTTACAAAATATCCAACCTTCCAACTCTTCCTTTGTACCTTCCTGCAAAAGCATCAGCTCATCTTCATTCATGCTGCGCACTGGCAGGTCGCCGGCACGTGCTGGTTTACAGATATTGGTTGGGGTAGATACGGAACTGCAATCGCGCTGCGTGTAATAAATTATAGGCCATGGCACACCATGCCACGTTATGCTCGTGCATGTTGTCTATGTACATGGGTGGACTATACAGATGGACAATACTAACAGGATTCAACACCAACAGAAACTAACTGCTATTTTTTTTGCTGTTTGGTGGGTGGGTGTTTGTTTTGGTTGTTCTTTGTCGGGTGTTTTTTTCTTTTTTTCAATAGCTGAGGTATTGCTACCTACCATGGTTTGGTTGCCGCTTGATTCGACGGAACTGAATTCAGTGACATGGTCTGAATCTTCGACTCCAGATCTTGAGCGCTGGCTCGCGTTCGATCGAGTTCGTGAATGGCGCTCGCAAAATTGGCTGAAATTGAACCTCATCATCTTCCATTACGTCAGAGTAAATGAAATATTCAATAGCAACAGAAGAAAGTTCAAAATACAAAACTTATTTGACGTCAACGAAACGCACGTACCCTTCATCTCATCATACATTCGTTTCTGTTCCATCAGTTGTGCCTTTAAAGCAGCCACATCATCAGCCGAGTCTGCAACATCCATCCGATCCATATTGTCCTCAGTCTGACAGGCGCATTCCGTCTTGAGCACAACATCTCGTGGCTGTGTGACCATCACCATTGGTGGACCACAACTATCACGCTGTATCGGTGACTGGTCTTCACTGACGGTGCTCAGTTTGCTTGACGGCAGCTGCGAACGACCGGGCACCCGACCTGCATATTTCAGTTTCATTTTTTACTCGATTCATAATAAATCGTCGTTGTTATTGCTTGCATTGCGTCGGTTACGTAACACATGCAGCTATAGACAAGCTACACCAACACGAGCCCGATTTCGAAGCTGGTGTGTATTCAAAACGAATGCAAAGAGAAAATCATCATGCTCCACTGTGTATTCTTCAACGTGTAACATTTCCCAAATCAGGAGCCACGTCAGAATGTTTCACTATTCTGCCAGCTGTGAAATCGGGCTCGTGTTGGCGTAGTTTGCCTTTACATCTGCCAACCGTGGCATGCAACATGCAACCAATTTTTCAGATTCCGAAAAACGATGCAGAAGCAATACATGGGACCAAATAAATGTTCCATTAATTTCATAAATAGTTCGCGGTGAACAACATTTGGTTATTTTCTCGACGGTTTATCAAACAACCAAAAAAATATAGGTCAATCCACCAACCGGCAGGCAATGGTTTGTATCGTTTCTTGGGCACAGCAATACTGCCGGGCGATTCTGGTGGCGACATGCGCGCGACCTCTTCTGCGGCCAACTCACGCAAAACAGTGTTGATCGAGCGCTCGTGGAACGAACCGCCTGAAAATATAAAAAATTACTTGAAAGACAATGAACAAAACATTGAAAATTCCACTTGCCTCCAGAATTCGAAAAATTCGGCGACGCATCTAGGGACGAACCGGCGGCGGCGCCAAACGACAGCTGCTGAGCGGATCGGGGCATTTTAGTGACGTCCGATCGGGGTTCTTTCGCTTTCGGCGTCGCCAGATAGACAACCTGCAAATTGACATCGATAAAGAATGGAAAAACACAATGAGAAAGAGAAAACACGGGAACACACACAAACTTTGGATGGAGACGAATATCGAATGGGACTGAAATCGATGAGCGGTTGTTGTTGTTGCAACAATGACGACGGTCGCGTCGAGTCGTCGAACGAACTATTGATCGGCGCCGGGCACCAGGTTTGACGACGCGACTTTAGTTGCTGAATAATGAAAAAAATTTCTCGTTAAGTCAGTGAAACGTATCAGAGTGTCGATGTTATGATGGTCAGGTCGATGCCAGGCTTGTGGTACAGTAGCCTCAACGCTGTCAACATAGGTATAATGACCACTGGAGACTGGATGCAACCATTCCCGAGTGCGGGCTCCATCCCCCTTCACAACACTCGACAGGAATCTGCCGCGCCAAGAACCTACCATCAATCACCGCAACATCGGCACTTTACGGCTCCAAGCTAAATCCACGTGTACAATAGGCTTGAGAGCAAGAAAAATTTCCAAAAACAATCTTCATAATGATCACCTTCTTGGCGACGGCGACCGCAAGATCCATCGACTCGCGCGTCGCCTCGGCTCCGCTCAGAATCAGTCGTATTTTGTCGCGATAGACCTCGTTCTGTTGATTCAGTTCGTCGTTCACACGCGCCAGTTCGTCCTTCTCGGCTTGCACCGCCGCCAGACCCGTTTGTTTGTGCAACTGTATGGCGGTTGGTTGTAAATTTGAATATTAGTGCTGCATGTATAAGCATGATGCAACTACATAACACAGCGCATGCGCCAAGTTAAACGTCAAAATTTGCAGCTAATTCTAATCAAGTCAACGCAAGCTGTTGTTGATTCGACGCAGCTCTGAACAGTGTTCGAACGGGATCCCGATCCCGGGCCCTTTTTCTGATCCCGATCCCGGCATTTTGAAAAAGACAATCCCGATCCCGCCCAAAAAAGTACCGGGATCGGGATTAAGTTTTGAGACAAAAAAGCAAAAGAATTATGCAATTATAATTCGCCAAGCTGTTGTAAGGGCGCGGCCATGCAAACGCGGGCGCGGGTCGCGGGTCAAAAAAATGCTCTATATGTCCAACAACCGCTCCGTGTTTGCATGCCGCACTTGCGGGTCGCAGTTTACGGGTCACTTGAAGCATTTGTTTGGCTCCAACACACAAAAATTAACCAATCCGCGTCCAGCCAACGTCGCAGACTGCCGTAGCACAGCGCTGATTGGTTCATTTTTGTGTGTGATAGCTAAATAAATGTTTCAAGTGACCCGCAAACCGCGACCCGCAAGTGCGACCATGCAAACGCGGGGCGGTCATAGGACATAGAATTATTGCTGACCCGCGGCCCACAATCGTGTTTGCGTGGCCGCGCCCCCAAGAGGTGCTCGACGGCTGATTCCAAGCGTGATGAAACCGCAAGCACTACCAATCGCGAACAAAACGAGCTAGAACTGAACGGTTACACAAAACTGCTTCAAACGAAGGGACTCAGTTTCGAAGAAATGTTGTCATGGTGGGCAACAAATGAGACAAAGTTTCCGCGACTGGCACGTCTAGCTTTCAAAAATCTAAGCGCTCCGCCTACGAGCGTACCTACTGAACAGCTCTTTTCCAGTGCAGCTGATTTGTTTGATGACAAAAGGTACTGCTTGAAACCATAGAATGCTGCAATGCTTGTCTTTTTGTCAAGGGCTTTGCCACTGATTGACCACAATTATGATCTTTGAACTTATCCGTCATCAGCTATTATCGATTTTCAATCGGCTTTAATCACTGTTCCGGGTGTTTATCCATGTGTGATAAACATGTTTCATGGTTGTCTGTGACATTAACTTGCATCTTATGCATAAAATGATAAAAAAAACTATTGCTTTTGGACTATCTGGTCAATCCCGATCCCGATCCCGGGTTTTCAAAACCGGGATCCCGATCCCGGTCCCGACAATTTCTTGATCCCAATCCCGATCCCGGGATTAAAAATGAATCCCGTTCGAACACTGGCTCTGAATAAAGCCAGGAGTGCGAAAACATGGCGGCATCGACCACCATTTTGCACTACTTGCGCTGACTACATTACCATATCCCAAATTCTGAATGTTCAGCTGTGCTAAACTACAAGCGGCGCAACAGCGGTGCATAAACGTACAATCTGAGAAAAGTCACACTATAAGCACCATTTCAATCTGTTCCGTCAGTTTATCGATGGTGTGTCGCTGATTCTCCAGTTGCAGTTGGTATTGCTTGATGAGCACGTCTTCGGCATTTGTCGTCACGTTCTTGATCGGGCGATTTTGGACGCGTTTGGCGCGTTGCGCGAACTAAACGGTTTTTTTTCAATTTTTTTAAGAAACTATTTGACAACAAGGCAACACTTACTTTCAGGGTGGACTCGGTCTCATCCCAGCTGGCCGGCGTCACACAACAGATAATGGCCGTTTGCGCGTTGCCGCCGAGCGAATTTTGCAGAATTCGAGTCAACTTTGATGATCGATAGTCGATACCGGCGCTGAATATTTTCGAAAAAAATATTTATCCCAAGCGAGTAATCCACAAATAATTATCTAACCGATTGGTATTTTCGCCCAAATGTCGAATGACGGTGGTCAATTGTAGCAGCGATTTGTTGATGGCGATGCCCTCTTTGAACGTCAAGCCTGTGGCACCTGTTTGGGACATGCGCTCGCTGCCGGCTAGGTCAACGATGTTCTGGAATAATGTTTACTTTAGGGAAATGAAGGTGCATTCACTTGTCGATTTTGGGTTTGTGGACAATATTTTTGGCATAAATCACGCTTTGTGGTGGAGTTGGAGAATGTTTTTTTTATTAGCGTGTCGTTTCCCCACACTCTCACTTGACCGTCTGCAACAATCATAAAGCATAGCGACAAAGCAAAAAAAATGTCGGCAAGGCCAAAATGAACAAGTATAACTCTGCGATCAGAATAAGCTCGATCTCACACTGACATACTGTAGACGTAAATTTGGCAAACTGCCCACAAAACACATGAAAACAGGACCGACCAATTCCGACACGGTGACTTGTTCTTCGGCGTGCACGTGTTCGGACCCACCAGCGACCACACTTTCAATGATCACTCGGAAGATACTGTGAGATCGCGAGCTTCGTTCGTTCATTTTCGTGTCGGCCACGTGACGTCGTTCTGAGAAAAAGGAAAACACACGTTATCGAGCAGATTCTTTTTATCTTTTTAGAAAATTTTAACTTACCCAGTCCAAATTTGAGAAATTCCATAATTTCGTTCTCGTTTCCGACCACTGATTCGGTGACATTCTGCGTTAAAGAAATTTTGAAGTGACAATTAATAAAAGTTGTTTTTGTTTCAACATTTTGATACCGTACCTGCACAAACACCCTATTGTTCTCTTCGCGCACGCGCAACGCCGGCGCTGGTGTCTGCAGATCGTGGCTACCGAGCAAATCCATCACTTCTTCGTTGTAGATCTCGATGAACGAGACTCGCAGCAGGTATTTGCGGTCGGCCGACTGAAAAAGTGAATGTTTCCAGACAAAAAATAAACGACAGACACAGGCAGATAAACTATTTCAGAATTGGCACCACTAACTTTGCTGATCACGTTGAAAATGTCGGCGATGGCATAGCCAACCAGTCCCGTTTCGGTTTCGCTTCCCATAATTGTATGCGTTTTACCGCTGCCCGTCTGGCCGTACGCAAATATTGTACCTGAAATTGCCAGTGAATCTGATTGTATGTGATAATTTTTGGACAATTTCCCCACATCAAGTGGCTACCAACCAACCATTATATCCGTTCATAACCGACTCAACAATCGGCCTGACAACGTCTCGATGAACGTGTTGGTTTGATGTGCTGGAGCCGAAAACGTGGTCTGAAAATGTGATTCAGTTTATTCTAGAGATTGACGGAACGAACGCATGATACAGATCACAGAACCGAACAGACCAAAATGTTGTCTCTCGGACTCAAACAACCGTTCAGGAAAACATCACAACAAACTGAACTGACCGTATGTATAGGATGGTGCATTCACGCCAACAATATCTGGTTTTCCTTGTATTGTTTCGTTTGATGTAATCCATTGTTCACATTGACGATTATCCAACTCTCTGAAATGCACACCACATCCATTTTGACTAGGAAAAAAGAGCCTAAA